>JAVQKG010218877.1:0-16195 GCA_036025885.1 Hypseleotris bucephala
AGCCTACAAGACACGTCACAGTAACATCACGTGACGCTTCTGACGATGACTACAGGAAGTAGTTGAAACATGTAAAGCAGGTAAACAAGCTCTCTGTCTTACAAAAAGAACCTTAAAAAACATTTTTTAATATATCCTGTCCATCCTGGAGGGCATTAGCTGAGCTGACAGAAAGCAGACTAGTAGATTCACACAGAAATAGATACCATACACCTACAATCACTTATATATACACCTATATTGATTCTATAGCATTTACGATATTTTTTGTAAGCCTTCACTAGACTTTAAAGACAAGTTCTAGTGTGTGGAAAGTGCATCCTATTTTTGGCATGTTGGAACTCTCATGACCCCCACTTTGTACTGCCCACAATTGCATTTTACATAATATAATAACACAGATTTGATTCCCATCTCCTTGATAGGAGCAGTGAGTATGATTGCTGGTGTAATATTTCTGTAAGTCTACACTCACTTAGTCTGCTGGTAAGAATAGGCTGTGTTGTGGTCCCCTGTATTCTCCACTGATAAAGGCTGCTGTCCGCTGGCGTTCTGTGAAGAGGGGGCGGTCTGAGAGGCTTCTGTCACCACGCCCTGTCGACAACATCACAAGTTTATTTCATTATCAGAAAAGTAGTGTTTCATTGTGTTTAGTCGTAACTCAACGATGAGTAATCAGATCATAACAGGAAAAATGTGAGAACTAAAGTGTGTTTTATTAGGACAACATGGGACAAACTCAATGAAACTAAAATAAGCTTAAGAAAAAGCATCTATTTCTAATCTGACATTAAAATACTGAAGATTTGTGAACAAATTAGCAACAATTAACCAATGATTGTAGAGATAAATAAAATGTGGCACACAGCCTCAACCTGGGGGACACTGTACATGTACACAAATGCTGTGCACACCAAATCAAAATGGGACATCAGTCATCTTACTCAGATACAAGCAGAGACCTGTTCCTAATGTTCTCAAAGGGTGGGATGATTCATAAGGCACTGACATGTCACAGCAATGATGAGACACTCGAGCAGGGTAAGACTTTTAAGCCAAGTGCTTTTGCTATTAACCTCTTGTTAAGAGTTATGTGAACCACAGCAACCCAACAAAGAAGACAACTCAATGAACTATAGCTCTTACAGACTTTACAGCACTGGGACAGATGTGGTACAAAATGCTTTCAACGCACAGCAGTAAAGCTTTTAAATGTGTCCTCTGAAGACTACTATGGGCTGCTGCACAGACCGTTGTCTCATGTAATAAGAACAATAAACAAGTGTGTGTCTGGGTCCTTACTTCCACTGTAATGGCAGAGGCAGGCACTGCAGTGTACTGGGGAATGTAGGTTCCTTGCATAGGGGCAGCGGCTGCAGCAGACATGTACTGCTGAGAAACAAAACAAAAACACTTTTAATATGGTCTGACTTACACTTACTAGCTTTTTTAAGTAGAACTTGTACATAACAAAATGACTAATTTAGTCTA
Organism: Hypseleotris bucephala; assembly: GCA_036025885.1. NCBI lineage: Eukaryota > Metazoa > Chordata > Actinopteri > Gobiiformes > Eleotridae > Hypseleotris > Hypseleotris bucephala. The sequence continues at coordinate 1,492 of JAVQKG010218877.1, forward strand.
CTGTTAGAGTTTCAACATTGTACATTCTGATATGCTAACATTTATTGGAACTATTAACAGTTTGAGTCCCTGGTGCTATCCTACCACGCCATGCTTTTTTAACTTGGCAATTTTGCCCACAGAACAGTCACTCATTTTTTTTTTTTTTCAATTCCACCACATTCAAAGTCTTAAATCACCTTTCTTTTATATTTTTGAGCTTGGTGAGAACATAGTCAAAATGCCTGGCTGATTTGCTGTTGGCCATGGCACTGAACGATCCAGTCTACCTAATAAAGTTGCCAGTTAGAAATCAGAAAGTTAAATACATTGAAGGGAGAGACTTACATTGCCCGTACTGCCCAGAGACAAGTGGTTCATCTGCTGCATGAGAGGAGCCATTACACTGGACGGGTGAAGAGACAAACTAGGCTCGATGGTCGCTGTCGGAGTGATCACAGCACCCTGAGGACAACAGACAGAAATAATGTTGAACAAGATCAACAAACTGTAATGTCTTTTCAAAGAGGGGGAGACAACTGGCACTAGAATACAGGACAATTTACAATGACAAAGAATAATGTATAAGGGAAGAAAGGTAAACTGTATGACTTTAGTTCAATATTTTTTTTTTCTTCAGAATTTAATAAATGTCTACATCCTTATCAAGATAAAATATTTTACTTTACTGTTCCTTCTACATAACAACACATTGATGTAAATGAATTGAACTACTATTCACAGAGCTAAAACATTACTATCCAACAGTCTACCATAAAACAACATAGACTCTAATTTTAAATTCAGCTTCTTGTGCAATAGAAATGCATTGATTTGTTGCTAATCACGTGAATATAGCAATGAAAAAGCACCACGTGACAGAATTATATAAACATCAATTGAATTTAAAACTATTTGGACTATATTTATGACATAAAACATTCATGAGCACGAATTCTCATTCAAAAGATATTAGTTGAAATGTTTCTTTTCTACTCCAAGCAAATGATAAAAGTTTCAACAAAATCAGACTGATTGCATATTTCAAACCACATTTCGAACTACATTCCACCTCAGTTGATAGAAATGAGGGTTCAGAAGAGAATGGTTGTCTTGGCGTGCCTGACTGAGCCTGGATGCAGCACACAGACTTCTACAGTAAACCTCTTCAGTGTGGACGGCTTTGATGGGGCCTAACACCTTGATGCTCTGAGCTTTAGTTTTACAGTGCATCTCATCCCAAGACTCAAAAGCTCTGTACCGACTTATAACGGGCCTCTGCTCGCCCTGTTAGAAAAAAACCTGACAATGGGGTTTATTTGAGAGAACTGTTGAACTACACTTCCCATAAGCCACACAGGGGAGCGCCGTCTATTGTCAGTATCTGTACAGGCAGCAGTCAGCACTTTCTGTAACGGCACTGGTGAGATGCAATGTTGGGAAGAACACAGGTATTAAATTTTAGGTGTTTTCGAAAGCACTGCAAGTCTTTGGCAGCCATCGAGCTCCGGAGAGTTTGAAGCACACAAAAGTAAACAGGCACGGAAGGATGAGAGTTGTGGTGGATTGAAGTCGTCTTTGTGAATACACATACAGTCTGTCAGAGCATTTCAGTGAAGAGGCTTTTTTTGTGTGAGCCGCCCAGCACAGTCAACAATAGTGCACTTTTCTCCTGCTCTGATATAGAGCTAGGCTTGACATAGCAGTTTAAATATGAGAAGTGCTCTATCTCCTGTCTTTAAGTACAAAACACACACGGGTAGTAACCAAATTGTACTTAGTTTATGAAGTTGCTTAGGGGAAAAAAACACAACTAGACCTGTGTAAAAATAAAACCTAAATTAAGTCTGTGGATCACACTTTGCCTTCAAATGTCCATTTGGTTTTGAAAGACAGACAACACAGTTTTTCCCAACAATTTCATTTGTGGTTGTTGGCTGCTCACATCTTTCTGTGTCTTCAGGCTAATCCCACTTGATGACTCCCAGATGATGTGTGGAACTAAACAAAGTGAACATAGTTAGCCAAGCCAAGACAGTAGGCTTTACAGTGGTAGAACACTGTAAAATTAAGACAATGATCCAAATGATAATATCTTGCTAAATAATGGGATACAACTTAACACAAAACTCAATAATTCTGAAAGCACTGGTACATTATTTCTTAACAGTCTGCTTAAACATGGCAACAATACCGTGCATCTACTGTTATTCAAACATCCAAATAGCATTAAGTAAAATAGATGACCACACAAGAGACACATGCATCCAAAAATCTCCCCACAATACATCAGGCAGGTAGATTTTCCCTCCCAAATCCGACTAATTCCACATCATTTTTCTTCAGCAATGATGCTTTTTTTCGGGTAGATTCATAGCCTCAGTGTCACAGCGGGGGTTTACTTACCGTGCATGTTGAAAGCTGCATTATACAAAAAGCCGAGAAACACAGTGACTAATTGACGCTGCTGATTTATGACAGTACACGTGTTGAACCTGCTATCTCTGCGTGTGTCTGCATTGTGGAATTTACTTTCTTTGTGATGATTGTTTAACTCAATGCAGCGCCGCTCTAGTTAATGTGTGTGTTTTTCCCCGAATAAGCACTAAATACAAGATAGACAGTTCCATTCCCCCCTTGAGGACAGGAGACAGACAAAAAACAAAAAAAATCAGCTTGAAACTTTGAACTAGATCTTTGTGTTTTCTCTCCTCCTCCTTCATCTACAGCGCCTTTCTCTGGCTGTCATTTTTCTCAAGCAGGAGTAGAAGCTGACTAGCAGAAAGCTGGAGGCGCCGTGCTGCATCAAAAACACTGTATTAAGTGATAATAAGGTGTGATTATGGAAAAAAGCATTGTCTACTGCAGCAGTGAGACAAAGGCAATGCTAGTGTTACATTATATTAACTGTGCCAGGTATGGTTTATTTAAAAAAAAAAGCTACACTGAACAACCAATTTAGTCCTTGTACCTAATAAATTATAACGAAGTGAGGTCTTTCACTGCTGTAGCCCACCTGTTTCATGTGTGTTTATATGCTCTGCAGACACAAACGTAATATGTTGTAATAGTAGTAATAGTGTAATGTTGCCTTTTTTAGTATCCCAAACATGTCTCTGATCCCTGGACCAACAATACATTTTGCCCACAGATCGGTTACTCCCTAGAAATTCAATTGTATAATGTAATGTAAAGTTATTGCCTGTAAAGAAGAATCACAAAAGATCATAATTTTGAAATACTTTGATCCATCTGGCACCAACAACTCTGTCACATTCTTGTTTTTAACTTTAACAGGCTTGACTAAATATAATCAGGACAATAGGGCTACCTTTAAAATGGCAGCTTTAGACTCACTCCCTCTTGCACTGCACTGCTACTGTACTTGTATCTCCATTGTCTCCTCAAATGGGCTTAACATAGCAATTTAACACAGGCAGATATAAAAGCCAGATTCTTAGTATGTCTCATTTAATAAGCCGTTCCCGTTCTTCTCTTTCGTCTTCCTCGCTATGTAGTGCATTCATTTCCTGTAGGGGGGATTTGTGACTTGTGAGTAATTACACACAAAGACATCCTCTCACTAATTAAGATGTGAAGACAGTGGGTTCAAGTAATCTGGGCATTGCACCAATATGCAGAAAACGAGTGCTCCTTCAGGCACTTCACAATAACGCATCGAGGTGTGTTTGTGAGGATTAAAACAGAAATAGTGCACACTTGTGATTGGGGGAGTGTGTAAATATGATTATGGGGATCTAAACGAAAGGCTCTTAATTCTGGGATTTATTCTTTGTTCTTTGTGCCTTTTTTGTTGCACGTTTAAATAATGCAATTCATTTCAAATTCACATTTCTTGTAAAGCCACACAACAAGTGAAATAAAGGGCAACAAATAAGATTGCCAGATTTTTTGTTCTAATACTTAACTATATTCTTCACGATAAGATCAAGTTTGGGACTTAGCAAGACCTTTCTGAGTGGATTTTGCATACTCTCCAATATTAGTTCTTCTCTTGGGGCAAGACTCCCCACATTATGCTTTAGCTTTAGAACGATTTCACATGTACAGTCACAAGTAATATTTTTGGTTGCTGTTTTTTGCATTGGTGCAGATATGCTCAGAAATGTTAATCAAATGTGACATTTCTAGATTTATAATGTCTTGTACATTACCATCAACCTGTCACGATCATCATTAACTTCTGTAAACAAATTTTGATTACTGTTCTCCCATATTAGATAAATCAAATGAATGCAACATTATGTCTGAGGCTAAGCCTATAGAGAGTGCAGCATTAGGAAAAGTTATTAGACGTGTTGTCACTACGAAAAGGTGCAGACAAAGTCCCTGCCGCTGCTATAGGAACAGAATTAAACTGTAAATGTATCTGTCCATCCCATGTGTATGCAGAAAATACAACATCTCACCTTTAGTCTTTGTTGCCTAACTGTAGCGTGCACAGCAGAGAGATATGCGTAAAATGGGCTAACGCTGCTCTGACATGCTCCTGCAAGATCTGTTTCCTTCCCTTTTGTTCCAGATGTATTCCCAGTAATCCCTTCTTTACTCTTCCTTTCCTTTGCTCCTCTGTCGCCTTGGCCCCACTCTGTCAAAGAGTCTTATTTATTTATGTCCTCTTTATACCATCTCTTATCCTCCAGTCTCCACTCTTGTAAATTGTAGGAAGTTGTATCAAGCAGCCTGCCAAATAATTGCATGGGACATTTGTTTGAAAGCACATTTACAGAGGAATCATATCCCCTCCCAAAGCCATCATTGGAATCAGACACCACAACAGAGTGCTTTAGGAGTTGGCAGATACGACAGAAAGGGAAAACAACTATGAGCTAAGAGTACTACACAGCAAAGTAATGGCAAGATTAAACTCAAATATAATGACCTGATCACAGTCTAGATTAAGTGTTACCATTGTGACACAAAGGTCTTAAATTTTAGTTAGTAACGTGGTTTAGTTCCACAAACCTGATTTCATCATCACTGAGTTATTATCATGGAGAGACACAAAGATGTGAGCAGCCTACAACTTGATAAAACAATGGGAAGAACTAACTCAAGTAAAAAAAAATGTGTATAGTATATACTAGATTTACATGACGTGAATTTAGAATATAAAATAAAGCAAAATCACTGCATTGTTTTGAAAGGATGTTTATCTAAAATATCTACACAGCACTGGACCATTTCAGCCAACTGTTTACTGCTTACATGTTAAATAGAGCAGAACAGCTTTATGTAGGTATAACAGGGTGTCTGCAGACCGAGAGACTGGAGGAAGTCCAATGCACAATGGAATCACTTTTTTTTCCTTTTTCACTAACTTTGTTGTTCCAATATCTGATGCTATAATTATCTTTAGAAATTCTGAAAATGTTTAAGGTTTTTTAAAGAAAATTAATGTTATAAAAACATAAAGCACATACATGTAATGTAAAACACAGTGAAATCTCCAATTCAGAAAGCCTTATTCCTACTGTTCCCCTCACCACCAGAAGGAGGCGACATGTTCTTGTATTTCATTGTGAGCAGCTGTGCGTTCAGAGTGGCTTTAAGGAGGTTATACTGAGGCTGATTCAGCACACTGGGACTTTGTTGCAGCTACGGCTTTATTTCTAAAACTAAACAGACAATGGTTTGACTCATGCATGCTGCATTTGGCACAATTAGGCAATAGACATTTTTTATTTACATGAGTTTAGTTGTATAAATTAAGATATGTGAATAGGGATCCATTAAACTGGCATGCATAGCTATTTTATGAATTTATTGGCTACAATAACATTACTTAAATTTGCTTCATACATTTACGTATATCTCGCAGCATTTAAGGGCAATTTACACATTTAATCAAAGCAAATAGCACGGGCCTAAAAAAATAAGCAACTGATTGTACTTACTGTAGGTTGCATAACATACTGTTGATGTGGCATCCAAGATGTACTTTGGACCTGGGGCCAAGAAGAAAAGAGACATGGTCAGTAAAAATGTAATGTGAAATGATGAAAATGGGAAAAAATAGTGTGAAGTCAATAGAGGTAGAGTGAAAATAATAAATAGTAAGTTAAATGTAAGGTGGTTTGTGCAAAAAGGAGAGACCAAGATGAGCAGGGAGTTGTGACCAAACTAAAGGTTTAGAATTTGATAATTATAGTTAAGCAACAATACCACATCTATTGCATCCACTACCAAACACGCATACATAGGTAAAGTGGGTGAGATATCTTGGTCGGAGTGAGAATTGAACCCACAACCTTCTGGTCAGTGGACAACCTGCTACCCCACCACAAGCCCCCAAGAGATTAAATTGGGAAATGATGATATGATGATTGGATAAAAGGACAACTGGATACTGGAGTGACAGGAAAAGACAATCAAATGCATGTGTAAAATGCAATATTTTATTATCTTTTAACTATGGCGGCACACTGGCAGTGCCTCTTAAAGAATATTACTTCCATTACTAAGGGTCCACTATACACTGTTATGTTGTAATTATAAGAGGATAGACAGACCACTGAGAGCAATAGGCTCTAATAATTACTGCTTCACTGTGAAGGTTTCATCATCAAAGCCCGTCTTGGCCACAAATCACCACTTTCATCCCCCCCTGCAGCCCACTGCCCTGCTTTAACACCAGGAGAAACCAGTCCCGTAAGCCTTTTTGTCATATGCATTGAGATACATACAGTAATTATGTGTATTGCATGTGCACTTCCAGCTTCATTTGTCTCTGAGCTAACGTTTGTGTCTGCATAAAGTGTTCCCTCGCATGCATCTTCCTCATTTACTGCATCACTTGTGTAAACCTGCGGGGGTGGACTGTTTGGTTTACCGTCTGTTTGACAAACTGAGGATCAAGGACTAAGTCAAGTCTAAAGAACAGCGGCTTTATCGGCGACCAGCTTTGACGTGAACAGCTACAGTCAGAGTACAGAGTAAGAGAGTGTGGACAAAGAGATACGAGACATGGGAAAAAGGGAATGAGAAACAAAAAGAGGATTTGCTCTAAGTATGAAAGATCGATGAGAGGCATGCTGCAATAAGCCTGTGTTTTATCATGGCGATTCGAAGAATAAACTGAAACAGAAAAGCTGATAATTCAATTTCTATGATGAAGTTCAGCTGGATATGCTCTTGATATAAAGAGCTCATTGACTGTCGGGTACAGTTCTGAATGTTTCTCATTTACATAATATAAGTAATATTATACTGTCTAGAGGGCCAATAGTGCGTTGTGATACCCATTGCACTTAAGGTCATTTACTGTATTTTTAAAAAATGCATAGCCCGTTAGCCATCTTGTACATCGTATATAAAAAATACCAGGTAATCTAATGCATTATATTATCTAAAGGTTGTTCCATAACAACAAGAGTGTGATATGCATCAGGCAGTACATAGTGTCCTGAGTTGCTGGAGCTGTAGTTTACCTGATACGTGGAGACAGGAGAGGCAGCGATGAATGGTGAGATTGATGTCTGCGCAATCATTCGATTGGTGGAGATGCTGTACGGTGACGAGTAGAACCTGTGGACAAATATATTTAGAGGTTAACTAAACACTGCACAGTGCATTTGAATACAGATTTATCTCTTTAGGGCAAACCCCTGCAAAGTTGTAATTGAGCTTAGTAAATCTTTGTTTTTTCAACTGAGCAGGTCCCTTGAAGACACAGCTGACAAAATGAATCAGGTTTAATCTAGGCTGTCATGAAACAATAAATATTGTGGCCACACCATCAAAGTCATCCTCAAATAAGACCTGACACAGCACTGGGTGCACGCCGTGTTACAAAGAGCCCTGCTCCACTGCTATGCATAGTAATGAATGATCACCTTAATGTGTGAGTGGGAGAACTATTCCAATATTGCCCTTCATGTTCCCACCTACACGCCTGCTACTTTGTATTCGACAAGTGCCTTTGAAATCTGTTTACCTCCCTTCCTACCTTTGTTTGCCCTTCTAATTTTGCTCCATTTTTTTTATTTCATCCCCCTCAACCCTGCAGCGGCTGGCGGTGCTTTATTTATCATTGTGTACCTAGAGAGGACATGTTTCATCCAGCAGGCCGTGCTGCTGTGCCCGATCGATCCCAAAGTGTCTGTTGACTGAATAATGGAACGAGAGAGACAGAGAGAGAGAGAGAGAGAGAAAGAGAGAGAGAGTGAGAGAGTGAGAGTGAGAGAGAGAGGTAAAGGAAGGCAGGGGCAAAGGAGAGAACACACTTTCATCTCTAACACTACCGTGAGTGGATAAAAAATGACCTGCTGAAAATCAAGGGGGGTTTATAATAAAGCACCAGTTACATTTTAGGTTAACTGATAATTACTGTGTTTATCCATGTAGTTCGACATGAAACATTTCACAACAGCCCATTGTTTTAACCAAAGAGCCTGATCCAACACACCACTCCCTCAGATCTCATTTCAGCTGTGATAAAGAACTGGCCACCTGCACACTTACTGCTTTTTGAGTTTTACATTAGATGTGTCCAGTCACTGATAGTTGTAGTTTTGAACAAGATACAAAGCTTGAGATATTTTGTAAACCGCTGCAGTTCAGCCATGTGGATCCAGCTGCCTGCTATAAGCCATACATTGCGATCCAACCTTTCCCATTGGACTTTATGCTCCAGTTGGCGTGCAGAAGTCTCGGAAGTAGCACGAAGAGCCGGACAATGCAGACCTAAATACATCTTGCTTCACTTCCTTGGCAGCAGAAATAAAACCTTATGAATTATTAGCACAATAAATTTCCTATTGCCAAGTTTCAGCTCTAGTTCATGTGCTGGTCAATTGTGTTTTCTGTCTCTCTAGGTGTGTTGACACTGGCTCAGCTTACTTGGATTTTTCCGTAACTCCTCGAAGGGACATAGATTTTCTTTAATTTTCCCTTCGCTGCTTTTAAACTGCAGCTTAATGTCTCCATTTGCTTTCTTTTGTGTATTGCCTCAAAGGAAACACGCTGGGGTTATATGTTATTCTTTTCTCTTTGAAGTATCATTGCACAGCTTTATGTGCAGAGAACAAAAGCTCTAAACCACAGACTATATACTAAAGAAATAAATGTTATGACAGCTCCATAAGTGGGGGCAAACTTTCAGATGCCATCTTTCGATTGGTTGCAGAATGCCTTAAATGTTAAACAGCATAGATTAAACAGCATAGATAGTAGGGTACAAAAGAAAACATTACACTAGGTAAAGTATGACTACCAATTATATGTCAGTGTGCATCAAGGCAGCTGTGGTTACAGTTGTAGCTTGCCACCAGTGTCGTTATGAAGTACTTTGAGTGTCTTGAAAGGTGCAACATGAAGATAACCCATTATTATTATGATCACAACATCAGACACAACAGGGCTACACCACACCTAATTTATTTTAATACAGACATTTTAAAACCAGATGGAAGTCAAATACTGTAACTGTCAACCTGCACCATTAAATGTAAAATAGATTTATTAAAATCTTGATGATGTCAAATTGATGATTAGTGACAAGAAAAAAATACAGATCATTATGCAGTATGGATCCAACTTTTGACTCCACAATGAATGTATGACTCGCATTGGAGATACTCTATTACTGTCACTGATGAATATAAATGAGCGTACACGGCCCGTTATTCAATATGCTCCTCTGATTGTGTTTATTGTATTTTTCATTAGACTGATGTGCATTGAGAGAGAGGGATAGTACGTAGAGGACACATCCAAGGTTATTGATGGAGGCTATTAGCCCGGAGCAGCAGGCTGTCAATAGGGACTCTGCTGCAGCTCTTTAAACAATACACTAAACATGTAATTGCAAAGAGAACATTACTAGCAGATTGAATTTAAAACCCTCTCCGTGAATCCTCCTGGTGTGACCTAGCTGCACTGTCAGGAGTTTGCTCTGAAAAATTAGCCAATGATTTAGGGCCGACCTCAGTGACTGTGGGTTAGCATGCTAAAACGTGTGAAGGTGGAAGAAGGAGGAAAACAAAAGGTAGAGAATTAAAGTATGCCCGTGTATACTCACTGGCCAATTTATTCAATGGGGCCTGTAACCTAATAAAGTGGCACCCGGTGTGGTCTAGGTAACATTCAATCCACAGTAACACCTTTGGTTGTTATCGGAGTTAAAGTCCCTTTCTTATCACGTCAAACTAGTGTCTGACCTCCCTCCACATCAACAAGGCATTTTTACCCAAGGACTGTCACTAACTACATATTTTCAAACCATTCTCTGTAAACTCTGAAATCCATTGGCTTGATGCAATAAACAAATAAGCTCAAAGCTAGTCTGGAATTTTCCTTAAAAAACTTGTTAGGAAGAGCCTGGTATAAAGTAAGTATTCACTTTAGTATTTCCCCTGGCTTTCACAATAACATCAAATCAGAAATTGGATACCACTTTGACCAATAGTCGAGTTTTACTTTAGTCCCTCCCCTGGCCTCTACACACTTCACAGGGTCAGGTAGTCAATTTGAACCATTTTCAAAATATTTTTATCTTTATTTTAAGAAACCACCAGACTTTAGCTCACAGCTTTAAGCTCACATGCAGGTCAACTGGTCTACCTACTAAAGTGGCCAGTGTGTGTAAATCAGTTAAAGTAAAAAAAAATAAGCAAGCAATCTGTCCAGAAAGGACACATTTTCACTAGTATCAACTTTAATATAAGATTGGCATCAGATCCAACAAGCCATCTGTCCAGGTTTTTGCACAAAGCTGGGGGAGGTGTAATTGATTCGTACCCTTCCTTTTCTCCTTGTGTTGACTTTATTCCTGACTTTGCCCTCATCTTGACCTCATCTGGCCCCTGCTTTCTATTCAAGACCCAGCTCCATGCTTTTTGCTTCTCTAATTAGCTGCATTAGCATTTCACAGTCATTTAGTGCTTTGCCGGAAGGAGCTCTGTTGACCTCAGAAAAAAAGGTCAGAGAGGATTTAAGCCGTGCAAACACACAGTTGATTATTGGTAAGACTATATGGGAATGTTAAGGGGTTTGGCTTGGTGAATGGGAAACTAATTGAGGAAAGGAATTGGTTTAATAAGCTAATAGAAAAAATAATGATGTATTGTGTGTAGGTGTGTGTGTGTGTGTGTGTGTTTTCATACCAGTGGAAACATTATTTAGATTTCAATGCTTCTAATAAAAGTAATGTAAGAAAATATGAGTACAGTACATTGCAATTGTGGTCAAACTGCATGTGTTTTATGTTGTCTTACTAAAAAAAAGTACCCTAATATTTTATGTTAAAATATATAGAAGGTGAAATATCCATTAGTGTAGTTTTCAAAGACTACACCTTAACAAAATTCATTATTTAAAAAATGCAAGTTCTAATAACATAAATCCTCTTTTATATACAAATCAAATCATGAAATTTAACAGTCAAGTTGTGATCAAGTAGGAGGAGGGATATTAAAACTGCAGATCACACAAGTGAATGAGTATTGAGTCACAAGGCGGTGCCGAGCATTCCTCACAGACACGACCAATCTCCAAATTCCCCCAAAACATCCTGACAGCCCATTCATTCAGACTGGCAGCTCAGCAGATCGCCTCGGCTGACGAAAGTCTTACAGGGCCACTGCAACAGGGCTACCAGACTCTGTCTCCGGCAATATGGAGCCAGCACACATCTGACAGACTGTATTGGCATAACGGCCGGGTCACATGACAGGTCACATGACAGAATGAGAGTACAGTGCAGTGTGTGTGTATGGTGGCCTGCTTATTTGTATGCAGGTGCTCCTATAAACAAGTGCTGATGTTGAGGCTTGGGCATCTGTGCAAGACCCCATCAAGATAAATCAGGTTAGTCTTCAAACCTGGCAGACTTCTATCAGGAATACTTGAAGTAACTTGTTTGATACATTTACTAAACCATGTTATAATGTTAAATCTGAGGTGCTGAACTTCTATAGTATTGAAATGGGCGTGGCCAACAGGCGAAGATTTGTCTTAAAGGGACATGCACCTATTTTTTTCAGCAGAGAAAAAGCATCGCCCCCCCCCTCCCCCCCCCAAAAAAAAACATTCCCTTCAGAGACTGACACAGCAAACCGTCTGCCTCCTAATAACTTGTATATTCATTTAGAATTTGTGTTATGCCTGGATCCTTTTGGAATGCAAACATTTAAATTTATTTAGGCTGGGAACAGGCACAAAAATACTCTTGTGATTCCCTAGACTTGATTAAAATTGTACAGAAAATATTGAAAACTTACCCATTCTGAATTGCAGAGGGATCATACGTCAAAGCCATACCACTCTGGAAAAACAAAATGAAGATGATCAGCTGTTGTTTGGGTATTTACTTTGAAATGAACATAATATAAGCTTTGTTTCACCTATATCCACATAATGTAAGTTATAATTATATTCCATTCCCACTAAACATTCCTGCTGTTGTATTTAATTATCACATTATTTATTATTCTGGACAATACAGAATATATAAACACTGCCCACTATCTGCAGATGTCCCAGTTCTTTTCAGGCAGTATAAAAGACAGACTGATTTTGAACACTACGTCAAATTTCGGAACTTGTTGTCACAGTGAACATCTGCCCTGTCACTTACAAAATTATGTGTGTCCAAAAGCACTTTAGTTAGTCAAAGAAAACTGCACATCAAGTTTGATCGCTGCTTGTTGATTTAGTCTCACTCGTAACAATGACACAGATGGAGAGGAAAATACTTCCTGGCTGTTTGTGTTTGTGATATTAGGAGACAGCAGAATCAACATCGTGTAATTCTCAACGTGCAGTTATTGTTGACAGCTTCACACTCATTCGGATCTGTATCACAAACTTACCTTTTAGTACTTATTGTGGTTTGGTCAGTAAGAGGTGGCTAGCAATAATTTAAATTTATTATATTTTATTATACCTTTGATGGATCTTTTTTGAATAAATCATACTTGCAATTGTAGTACTTCTAATAAACAATACAAGAAATAAGCAGTGCAACATTAACTACAGAAAGCAATTAAATAGTTAAGTTATGAATAGGATGACTACTTTAAGAAATATTATTTTGAACCACCACATAATACAGGCAACACATCTCTGGTCTTAATAAGGTTATCATATTTCTGCATCTTGAATAAGATTGTATTTCTCTTGGCATCAAAAAGATCACTACTCAACTGCCTCCTGGCAATCGCAAAAACACATTTGCTGCAAACAGTAGTGCTGTTAGTCGACAAATCTTTATTATTCTCCAGCCCCTCTTTATCCAAGCCTCCCCTCCACACGCACAAGCCATTTGTACTTGTTCCACACAGGGCTCTGCTTCCAAATTGGCACATGAGTTGAAAGTGTGCCCCGATACTGAACTCTGCTGCAATGTTTGCTTTTTCTCCACAAAACAATGTCTCTAGCCTGATTAGGGGAATACAGAATATTGTGCAGAAGAAGAACGAGAAGTGTCAGAAACAGATGACCTCCAATGGTAAAAAATAACAAATTTTGCCTTATTGAAAATATAACCTTTAATCATCATTTTCCTTTGCGCATTGCATATAAAATATGCATACTGTATAGGGCTATTTTGCAAGGGTCATGCTTGGCTGATGTATGTTTGAATACTTTAGTAATGTGGGGCCCCTATGTTTTTAGAATGGGCCCAAGCATCACTAAATTGACAAACCGTCAAATGTAAGAAATTGTGAATCCTACAAAGCCAAATAAGTTTGTACATATTAGTGGCATTTGGGAAAATGTTTCTATTTGCAATAAGCTTTTCTATTAACATGTTTCAAAGCAAGAATGCTGCCCGATATCACTCCACTGCAGTATTACTAACAATATATTAGCCTTGAGTTTAAACTGTTCAGAACTACACAATACACTGCACTCATAAAATGCTATTGTTTCAAATACACACAAAGACATACATAAGCGCTTTGGCGTCTTCCTGTTTTTATTATTACAGTCTCTATTTCAGCCTGGTTCTGTTTCATTTCACTTTTACCACTCTCCGCTCTGGCGGCTCAACCTCTTGGAATTTAAATGTTGAGAAATTGTTTGAAACTCTACTCACTCGTCGTGTGGGTGGCAACATTATTATTCACTTTCCCTTGTTTTGTAAATTAAAGCTTTGGTATCGACACCAGCAACTTGTGAACTGTGTGCATTGTGCAACAGTCAATCTGCTTCCAATCTGGTTTGTGGTTTCATTTCATCTGCACACATGACAGACTGGAGGTGGGAGTTTCAACAAAGGAAGAAAAAACAACTTGGCTTTTGGGTCTACAGAAACCGTATATTTTACATTTAACAACTGTCGTATTTGCCAGCTTTTATACTGTCAAATCGGCATCTCTGATTTGGCATGTACTTAGTTATTGGAAATGAATACTGATAATGACCCTGCAGGGAGTCCTGTCAGGGGTTTTCAAGCGTTTTATAAAATCTCACATGGGCCAGATGTCAGGGGACCTAGGTTTTAAAGTATATAAATGGATTTATTCTGGTACCAGTTAAAATAATGTATGCAATGGTGTAGTGGAAGAGTGGGCAGAACAGTAGTCAGCTGAAAGGTGTTTAATTAATGTGAACAATTTTACTTGTCAAAACGACAATTCTCTACATTAATTTAAGGAACAAAAGTCAAAGTAATTGTGACTAACACCAGATTCTATAGGTGGTACTACAGTTATTGTAGAAATGACATTTAAGTAAGTATGGGGACATTTTGAGTGTT
>JAVQKG010218897.1:0-17288 GCA_036025885.1 Hypseleotris bucephala
TTATAAGGTCTAAGTATCTGCAAAGTTTCAAAGTGATCCGGCATTTTGTTTTTGAGTTAACGCGGTCACACGGCCAATCTGCGGACGCGGACGAACATGAAACCATAATATCGCCGAACAGAAAGGCAGTGAAAAAGAAGAGTCCTTTCTTTTATTTTAATAAACGTACTTATCTGTATTTTCACATGAACATTACATTAGCATCATCGTTACAAGCAAGGAAACACCAACAGAGCACAGTTCTGCATTTGTCTGATACTGCAACAATTACACAGAGTAACAGGAAGCTTGGACACATATGGCAAAGTAGTATTAGTTCACGTTGCTTCATATTATTGTTTCATTATTCACAGTCAGAGGACATTTGACATTAACATTTAGAGCAAAACATCTATCCACTCACCATTTAACCTACCTAACCAGTGTCAGTGTGACACCATGTCAATGAGCATACAACAGACCAGAAAACCTTAAGTATAAAGTCAACATGAGATGATTAATAGCCACACATAATACATTACACCACAGCTCCTCACTACACAAATAGTGCTCAATACTTTATCATGGCCTTGTCCACGGTTATTTTAGAGGACCGCAGGACTTGTTCTTCAGTTTTGGCAGATTCAGATAAACACATACAAGTTCTGAATATATATTTAGAACTTGTCACACGGGAGATCAACCAACCATTACTGATTTTCTTACTGTATACAATCACAAAAGCTTGTTTTTGTATTTGTAAAGTAAACAATATTACCAAACTTAGCAAAAAAGGTCTATACAAAAATAAACAAAGACATTTAAGACATAAGAAATTAAGTGCGTTTATAAATAAACATGAAAATAATTACTTTGAGAAATTTATTTAAGCTTTGTTTTAAAACTAAATTTGATATGATGCATATGAAACAATTATATTATATGCATGTAACATGCATTCAGCATTATTGAGCCATGGAATCCTGGAAGCCCCAGACTTCCAGCAGGGACACTTGAAAGGTCTCTGCGCACAGAGGAGGGTTGTCAAAAGTGGCACATGTGCCAGTGCGCCCATGGTTCAGCTCTGAGTCTATGTACAGGGCATTACCTTCTCCTCCACCTAGTTAAAGACAGTATAATTAGGAATGTTTAGGAGTATAGTTTTATAAAGTATCTCAGAATACAAGTATAAACAATAGTATACTGTCATCATATCATACAGTAACAAAAACATTACTTACCAATTATGATAGAATCAAAGTTTCCAGCCATAAACATGGAAGTATTTCTGGAGGTGAGGTTGAAGTGTCGGGCAGACAGAAAAGGTGACAGTTCCCCTACAGGTTTCTCTGGCTGCTGCAAGTTATTGCTGTCTGCGTTTTGGCCCTCAGTAGAGTCGCCCTCGCCCTGGGTCTTTAAGGAAGAAGCTAATTCAGGATGGCGGATCACCACCCATTCGTAGCGCTCCATTTCTGGCTTTAGCTGTTTACAAAAACAAATATGCTTTTAAGTGACAGCTGGGTTTAAGTAATCAATAATACACAGTACAACAGCAAAAACAAAAGTATTATATATGCAAAAGGTGCTATTTGCTATATAATACTACACTGAAAAATATTAGATGTAGATAGAGTCTTTTCTGTTGTAGTGTCGACTGAGGCAGTGGATAGATATAGTGTATCAGCTTACAGGAGTTTCCGATCTGTGTCAGTGTGTGTGAGGGTGTTTTCTGGTGCATACAGCTACACACCAGGACAAATGAATAATGCATGCAAGAGGCATCAGAGACACAGTCTGTTACTGCTCTCTCTGCGTCAGGTGCTATGCAAACTCACATGATCACGCACAGTGATATAATCGGTGGTTTTGCAAAAGCATACATTGCGAGGTGAGTGTTGTGATCTGTGACCAAGACAGGATTTGGTGAGAAGGCAGGTCAGCTCACCCATATGGACACTTAAGTGAAGCAAGTGTGTATGGTACCCTCTGGTGGTGTAAGCATGGTAGTGTCAATGGAAGGGTAGATCCTCAATGAAGCATTTTTGCAATTTAGTGTAATAGTACGAATTTGACTTAAACCTTACCTTAAAGACAAAGCACTCTCCTGTGCCAAAGAAGCTCAGTTTGTTTCCTCCTCTTTTGCGCTCCTCCCAGTCTGTGGACAGAAAGGCTCCACACACCTGTGATAACATCCAGCATTCAGAATAACAGCAGACAATAATAGCAGACAATTAAGATTAACTCATCTTTCTCAAGAACCTACATCGCCATCTGTTGTCCGGATGAGGAGCAAAGTAGGTTCATATCCTTCACAATGTGAGTAGAACCTGTAACAAAAAGGTTACATAAAGTGGCTACAGTATATATCATTTCTGTCTTGACGTTTGTACCTGTTCAGACTGCAGCCATGGTTGGAAGTAGTGAAGAGGAGCTGTGGTTGGCACAAGGCAAAGCGCTCAGGGATCCACGACCAGATGTCCCGCATTTCTTTGGCACTAACGATCTCCGAGGAGAAGGTGTCAGGATTAAGAGCCAGCTGCACGTTCCGTCTTCATGCATACCGGCGAATTAAAAACCAGACAAAACACAGAGAGGCAAATAAGATTAATTAAGTGTAGATAAACTAATAACAACTATGAAATAGGTCAAAAGATTTAGAAAGATGTACAGGACAAAGTTATGGCAGGTAAAGAAAAAAAAGAAGAGAACCCACCTAGGCCTGCACAAATAACCAAATGTGGTAACACAGGATCGAGGATGACAGGATCGAGGATGAAGATGGAAAATGATGGATGGAGAAAAAAGCCAAAGAAACAAGGACAGAATGAGATGCAGAAAGATGCGAAAACAGAAAAGTGACTGTACATATTAACATATTAATTGAAGAAAACTTTTTTTCTGTAAGGCTACACAAAATACTTTTTTTTTTAATTAAAATGCTAATTAAGTATTCTGTTGTAAATTATACCGTTTCTGTTTGACAGTGATTCCTTTCTGATGCAGGGACTTTTCATTTGTGAGCTGGAGCAGGGTGATCTCTTTGCGGCTGAATAGTCGAATGGAGAAGGACTTCTCCAACAGTTTCTCAGGAGAGACAGTGGAGCCAATGCCCTTCACAAAAGCCTGGATGTCTGTCCGGACCTTCTCTGAATCTGGAGGCGGCTGTTTCTCCTGGCTATTTTGGGCACCTGTTTTGTGCTTACGGTAAAATTTTAACAAGGCAATAGCCACACGATAAAGAACCTTGTAGCCCTCCACAAGGTACACATCCAGCACTCTGACAACATGGCTGAAAGGGAGGTCGCCCAGAACCCAGCGCTGCCAGTCACAGTAGACTTCCTGCACATCCTGAGATGTAGCCACGATCAGCTTGTGAGCTGGGGCACAGTACTTGTTGGCGAGGTCACCAAATGTCATGCAGCCAGACTCGTAGGCCAAGAACGTTTGGTCTAAGAGTCTTTTACCGGGCTCGTTGCAGGCTAGAATACGACTGACATGCTCAAAACACTGAGCCTCATCTTGACTGAAGTGCAGCAGTAATGCAGTGATTGCAGGGAGGGATGGACAGTGAGAGATGTCTGGAAACTGTCCCGCCAAACAGTTCATAATCTGATGAGCTGAAGCTACAGCCTCATTTTTTAGACAGTACCACGGTACTGGGTTTCCGTCAACAAACTCAGGCAGGGGAATGTTTGTTGAAGGTTTCTTTGCGCCTGCATTCTTCATAATATCTCTGTAAACCTCTGCATCAGGAGTGACTGTGCGGCACGGGATGGCTTTGATCAGCTGTTCATAGACCTGTGCTCGGAGTTTATGGTTTTTGGCCCAGTATCCCTGTCGGGCCATCTGCTTAAACTCCTTTAGGTCTTTACAGTCCACCTTTGTGGGACCACTGCTCTTGGCCAGGTCACCCATTTGGGCCCAGTCAACAAAGCTGCCATACTCTTCTTCAGCCATGGCTCTATATACTTTCAACTGTCCAAGTGCGAAAGGATTTTAAAAAGTTTATACTGTTATTTCATTTTTTAAATTCCCATGATTTCTGAAACACAAAGAAAGAAATAATTAGCATAGGTGTAGAAAATATAATCTGTAAACATTTGAAACCACATAATTAATTAAAATGGTCGCAGCTAACAAATGTATCTGTGATAAAAAAAAAAATGAAACCAGTATTTGCAACACTGAAATGGAACGCAGTGTAAAAACATCCGTAAATATCATATGACAGACCGCAAACCAACTTCAGATGACCGAGATGAAGAGATTTATCATGGGCAGAACTAATTGACTGTGCACTGGTCTGTATTATGGTGTCAACCACCCAACCAAGTTGTATCAACTGAACTATGCTGAACCAACTGTATCATTTACATTCCATTTGCAATTTACAGTAAGGGTGTTTAAGCTGTGTGTGTCTTTCAATAAGTCACATGTCGAGTGTCCAAAGATTAGATTTGGTAGCAATAACAACCATAAGAATTTTGTTTTACAGTATCCTTTAACAGGTCACATGACAATTCATTACAGTTAATGTAAAACCAGAGACAGGCAGGGGGCAACAGGGCCAGTGTTGTAGGAGGTGTACACCACCTCTCCTAAACATCATCAATATCACATCATTAGCAATAAAAAAAGCACTTACAATCAGACTAGCTAAATCATAGCAAACATTCACAGCAGCACTTCCACAGCAGATTATTTTTGGAGAGGTTACTTAGTCATTTATTGAATGTACTGTACTGTTGCTATTTTACTTGCAATTTAATACATTGTGCTGATCAAAGATCAGTATGTATTACATTGTAGCACTGCCACACTCGTGTTGTCCAAGCTAATAGTTATCCTAGCTAATGCTAAACCACAGCTGTGACAGTTGGACAAGAAAAACGACATTTGCAATATATTCAGGGGAAAACAGCAGGAAATCCAGTCATAGAAGAGCACTGCTAACATTAGCTAGCTAAGCAGTTCCTGTCAGTGTGTTCAGCAGCTAACGTCAAGTGTAAGCTCCGTAAAACCGTAGGCAAACCAAACAAACCAAACACACAAATAACGCAAATAACAAATTCTGATATGCACACAATATATCACCTTTTGTTTGCTGGATCTTATATCGCAGATGTTTTAAAAAGCTTCATTGCAGTCACTCGGGAGAGATTTCAGCTTGCAGTCACTCGGGAGAGATTTCAGCTTGAATGTATGAAGTACAAAGATAACAGCTATAACAAATGCTCACAGAGAAACGATAACTATTACTACATAAAACCGAAAACAATCAAGCATACTGTAGCAATGACAACAAATAATTTGACATTTCCTAACCTGAATGGGAGATGTCTTCAGACGTGCAGAAGGATTCGTATGAAGTTGCCTCGCGCATGCGTACTGCTTCCAAACCGGGTCAGCCCGTGCGTGCGGCGCGCGCTGCTGTGTCCTGTGTCCACGCTGCTTCTGGAGATGCACGTGCATCACTGTGCACACTGGGGGCTCAGGTGGGTCTGAAATATGGAATATGTGCAGGAGCTATAATTACTTACTACCTCTGATTGAAGTATTTATTTTGTAGGCCATCCACTGTTGAGATACAAGACCCACCCTGTGTTTTCCAATGACATGGTTATATTACAGCGAGCAGACATCAAATTTATGTCGTTTACTCTTTTTTTGCCAATGATGTGGTGGTAGTCAGGCAGACAGGAAGTACAGCCAACAGATCCTGCCTTTGTTCCACACTCAAAAGCAACCTCTAACTACAACCAGCCAACACATGACAGTGGTTACTGATAATTCAATTATTCTGCCCAGAACAAATCAGGAGAAAATGTTGTTTAGTTGTAGCTTCGCAATAAGTGTTAATTGTAAACATTTTTCACAACTAAATTGACAACAGCCTTTTGATTTATTTATTGCTTTTCTCCGGGTTCTTGGGTTAAGCTGGTATTTGTGACACGTAACATTGTTTTTAAACCTAAATCTCTCTGTCATGAAAGGCTGTATGCAGTTGTGTCACATGATACACTGAAGTAGCCTACATTCCTTACGATTACTCTTTTCTTCTTGATTTGATGACTTGTGAGATACTGTTGTTTTGTATGTGTGTATGTGTTTTACATTTGTGTGTGTGAAACAGAAGCAGATGGGTGTAAAGCCAGTAAGCCCTTGGTCCTTATGGAGGTTTACGTTCATCCAATCCTTCCGCTCTGTGACATCAGCAACCAATCTAACGTCATAAAGTAAGCCCCTCCCCCTCCGCTACACTGCTGTATATACACCTGTGTACTGCTAGACACACTGGTATTACTTTTGAAAAACACTGATTTATTATTTATTTATATAACATATTAATAGTGCAATATGGATAAACGCAGCTAGAAATGTATCAAAGATCTATCCAAAGAAAGTGCTGACTCTGCAGATGTAGTGGACCATAGTGTCTGTTCTTTAGGACCCCCCTGGGAATATTGAATGTGAAATTTATTACTAGGCCAATAACATAAAAGCAAGGCTAATTGATTTCTCTCTAAGGGTAAAAAAAACATTCATTTGTGACATGAATTGAATACAAAGAAATGTAGTCTGTTTAGTACTCAACAAAATCCAGCATATTAAAAAAGTAAATAGTCTATATATGAACAATGAAAGACAAATATACTAGTTGAAATTGTAAAAGCAAAGGATTTTTTACATCGAGACTTCCTCTAGTTTACTCAGTGCGTCAGACCTGGCTGGCATCCTTGTAGGAATCCAGATTTATCTTAGGTGATTGAAGGATGATGTGTCTGTTCCAGAAGCAAACTAATGCCTTAGCAGTTTTCTTTATGTAAGAATGTAAACTCTGAACACATGTTTTAGTAACAGTTAAATTATATTACTAATTTACTTAACTCTAAAACATTTAAATGAGCATATGAAAACTGTATGGGTTTATTACTGTTGCATTTCAGTATCAAAATCCTTACAGAACCAGAATTTCATAGCCATTTGTCATAATAATAATTGTTATATTTCCTCCTCTTTCTATGTTTGTTTGTTGACTTGTAACATGTTTTCTAAGCTCACTCCTCAGTTGCAGAGATAACATTAATGAGTTTAGTGAGGTGGAAGCCACATTGATCTATGGCCGTGCTAATGGTTCCACATGCTGCTTCACATAAAGCTCCGAAACAAGCACTGATGGTTTCTTCAATCATTTTAATCTCTGGTAAGTCTCTATACAACAGACAGCAACATTGTTTAGCACCAATAACCTAATTCTGTAATTTATTTTGACCTGCACTTGGACTTTATTTCTCACTTTTAAACTCCAATCCTGCGAACGAGCACCACCCATATATATTAGCATTTATATTTGAGTTAATTCAAAGGTCGGGAGATGATTGGGTAGCTATTCTGATCATTTTTGGGAGGAATGTCTGTTAATGGCTGTATTGAATTGTACTATGATGCTTGAAGAGTAACTGCAAGATAGACTTTTTAATTTTGGCGCCCTCTGCAGGTCAAATGATGAGCTTCATACTATCTTTTGAGAGCACATCATTGCAAGTGGCATGTGACAGGGGTTGTTCACTGCATCAGACAGACTTGGGGAGTAATATCAAGAAAAAAAGTCTATATTTATATGTGTATATTTTTGCTTGAATTTAGATTATGCACACCTAATAAAACATTTTATAAAACTTTTTTTCAATAATGCTCTGTGGTGCCAGTGATTAATAGAGTACTTAAATTAATACAATGCAATCAGTTCACTACCACAGCTTAAGTCTCGCCGATGAGAGTGAAAGAAGCTGTCATCCAATAGCGTGGGCTCCATTGTATCGGGGAGCGCCCTAAGCTGCACTCCATGTATTGTTTTCTTAAAAGGGGAGTCGGGTTACCTTGGCAACGGCATGATGCCTTGCCCCATTGGCCGTATATATAAGACACAGAAAAGGCATGGTTGTAGACGCACAATGAAAGAAGACAAGAAAAGAGAGGCAAGAAGCGTTCTCGGCTCAGACTTAATTTTTCTTATTTAATTGTTGTTAACAGGTCTATAATGGCTGCCACTGGAATGGGACAGAGACCGGAGGAGGTGAGAGACTGTGTGTTCCCCTTGTTTGTGTGTTTATAAACTTTAATTGACATGTCCAAGTCTAACAGCCACAATATAGTATGAATGCATTTGAGTGAGTGCACTCAAGAGAGACAACTATTAACTCCCTACACTTGATGAATGTAATGCCGTTTGAAAAGTAACACTACACTTTTTTGACAAGGCATTTTGTGGTTATGATAAAGTATAATTGAGACTATTTTGTTTCTTGTTTGGACAGTAAGGCTAACATCAAGTGACAAAAGGCTATGCGAGCTCCACTGCGGCCAAGAAGGTATGAATTGACCCACTCAGATCAAGAATAAAAAGTAGTTTTACTGTGAGGTTTGAGTTATGTTTCAAAGTTGTTCAGTCCTGGGTAAGATCCAGGTTTTGTTTGCTCATCTATGTCTGTCACGCTACACATGCCTGTTTGGACACACCAGGGTCCATCGTCAAGGCATGAAATTATTAAGTAAATCGTGCTTTTTTTCAGGGAAAGTGGTAGTATTAGCCATAGTAGTAGTGACAATAATTGTAGATTAATTACAATATACAGCTTTGGACATTCATACTTATACATGAACAATTTTGTTTTTATTTTGTAAAACATGAGAACAGATTAAATATTCTTCCTCCATGTAAAACCAAAAAAGAAGCATATTACTTAGCAAAATACAAGTCTTCTGTGGTACTGTCCTCAAATGCCTGTAACAGTATTTGTGATGTGTGTGTCTCCCTCTAGTGGCTGCCTGGTGCTCTGCCTGGGTTTGTCTGTGCTGACTCTGATGCTGCAGAGTCTGTGGGTCCCACTGGAGACAGCGCTGGAACCAACAGGTCACCAGAGGTCACCAGAAGGCCCAAGTAGGTCACCCACAAACTTAAAATATTTTGGAGGTTTTACATTGGTACAATCAGGCAATACAAACACGATAGCCATCTCAACCATACAAAATATTATTTTCTAAAAATGGTTCCTAGAGTATTTTTACTGTTGTCTTTTTGTCTGACTCATAGGCATACTGACTTCTTGAAGTTTTGTACACAAATTGATGTAGGTCTTAAATGCATGTGACAGCTGTGGCTTTGTGGTTGTGGTCACTTTAGTTGTCTGAAAATACTTTTTGTACAGAAGACACATCTTTCAAAACCCAGGGGTCAAAGTTTTTATTTGAACATTCTTTCTCGAGACCACAAGAATTATAACTGTTTTGAACATCTCAATTTGGAATATATATCCTAGTCATTTCCATTTGGATTGATACCTAGGAAATTCAGAACTGGTTAAAATAGCACATTTCTTAGTTTAATTCAAAAAGTAAGATCTAGATTCTGTGGGAAGATAGTTTTAGACTAAACACTCCATCTACAGTATTGCTCCTCAAAACAAATACACACAATAGATCAAAAGCTGCAATGAGACCCACCAGAAGTGTGATGGAAAATCTGGCTATCCTGTTGATGTGTGAAACACAGTGACCAATGCTGAAGTCGCATCCAAATATCAGCCATTTGAGGATCAGTGGGTGACTGTGCTGCTAAAGTGAATATCGTGAATACTGATAAGTGTGATAAGTGTTTTGGACAACCGGCATAACAGAAACCCTCACTCAAAGACTTAAAATAGCACCTACAGGAACCAAATTTACCAATTTGATTAATAACTATAATTTTATTACTTTTGTCAGATCTAAATCAAATCTGAATAAGATATCCCAAATAAGATATCACAAACCCTTTCTTAATTTTTGCATTTTAGATGTCTAAAAGATAAAGCAAGAAATATGAACCTGGTTCTGTCCATCTTTGAATTTTTTTGTCCCTGGACATATTATTTTGGTCCATTTTACACAACAAACTGCATATTTCACGTGAAAACATAAAATGACAGAAAACTTTTTTCCTTATATTTTTGTCAGTAATCTACAAGACAAGTTTTAAATTGATTTCACTAACTCTGCTGCACACACATGTAACATGTCACACAAGTAAATATCCACAACACCATTACAAGTGTTTCGTACAACCAGCGTGAAGTCGTAACAGGAACCCTACCCCGGTCAATGTCTTTAATCTTTCATGAGCCGTGTGCTTGAAGTCCTCTTGGGCACGTAATCCTGGATCTATCTAACATTCACCTGAGCAAACAGCAGATCCACTGACATCATCAGTTTGTGTGTACATTCAATGAGGCGGCTCTTATACGGACTCAAAGTCAACTTCACAGACCTTCAGACTTACAAAGAAAACACTGTCTTTAGTTTAACAAGAGTATTATAAAGTTCTAATGCTGTAATATGCACTTACAACATTTTGAGTCGTTGGCAGACATTTTGTGCCATTTGCACTATGTTGAATTCAAGTTATTTAACTAAACTACATCTCCTTTTAGCACTTATAAAACTGCTGTTATTTTGTATGATACATTATCGTATATTATTGTTTACATTCGTAGGTCATGGATTCCGAAACTTGGCTCTCCAACTCAAGGCTTTAAACACGCAGGTGCACAAGCTCAACAAAGAGAGAGATGCCACCAGAGATGACCTTGGTGTGCTGCTACAGAGGTATACAATCTAAAATTCATAGAGTTTAATAGACTTTTATATAATTTGTGGTTTGGGTTTGTGTTGTAGTTTCAAGCAGGACCAGCAGGGATTAGCACATCTGGTGGAAACAGAAATGAAAAGAGTGTCTCAGAAAATTGAGCAGCTCAGTCGTCACCATCAGCAATCTCAGGACGTACCCCTTCCTCTGGACCATCACAAGATACAGACAGGTTAGAGACACTGATCTGTCAAAAATAATTGTTGAAACAAGACCTGGGCCATTTTCACACTTGTGTAGCTTGGAATTGTCCTGTATATTACCTAATTTAAAATATATAGTTGTGAATCAGAAATCTTTTGAAGGAAAACATTAAATGGCCATGTCAAAGTGAGGGCAAGAGCTCTTCCACAGAAAAAAGTAAGCTTCTCTGGTGGTTAGTTTAACTATATAGTCAATTGACATGACAATGATCTTTGTAGAAGTTTTCGATAGGTAGCTTATCTTGTGAAGTATATTGTATTGGTCCACAACAATTCCCAATCCCAAAGTGGCCCTCAGAAAACAATAATTGCCCACCATTGGTTCGAACCATTCAATCCATCCAGATGAGTGTTAGCTGTGTTCTCTGTTTGAATGTAGAACAGTTTAACATCATCAAAGAGTGCCATTGTCAGAGTCCAAGCTGAGACTTTAGGGCTTCTTCCAGTTATAACATGCTTTAACTCAAGCTAAACCGAATAAATGCCCTCCCTCATGTTGTCAGTTTCAGTAATTTGCAGATACAGTGATTTTTGTGTGGTTGCATGCTGCGGTCCAGAGCAGCTCATGGCCTTGGTGGAGGTTAACCACACAATGAAGTTAACAAGCTGTGATACTGTCGGGTGCGAGTGCAGGTGGTTACATGGATAAAGTCCTCAAATAGTTTTACAGGTCCCATAGAGCTGCTGCTGCTGAGGAGAAGAAGTTTACATATCTCACAAGAGGTGTCAGGGCAAGAGTGAACTGACTGTGTGTTTTGAGCAGTGGCGTAACTTAGTTATAAGCCTCGGGCAGGTTTTTAGAATGGGCCCCACTGTTCAAAGCACATTATATACTTTAGTGATTAGTTAATGTTAAAGACAAATGTGGTTTCAATGAACTATGTAATTGACATAACTGAGATTTTATTGATTTTTTCTTTTAATGTACACTCATTATTTAAATTAAAATGAGCATTACATGGTCATGTCTAGGTCTGACTTAAAGTGGAACTATGCTACCTTTAATAAATTGCTTTAGAGTCAGTGTGATGGCTAAATGAGTTCTTGCGGGGTGAATGAAGCTTCTCACCTCCCTCTTGCCAGTTTATTGAACTGGTGTCCCTGTCCCTGGAAATCTAAGATCAGGTCACAAACAGCAAAAAATAAACAAAAAAGTGTTATGGGCCACCAGATATTCTCCTGGGCCCGGAGCAGTTGCCCAGGCTATACTTACTGTTATTACGCCCCTGGTTTTGCTGCACCCTTCCTAAAAAGTACATTCATAAATCAGTGACTGGCCGAACACACACTTGCTGCCACCCACAGACACACACAGCTCCTCTCACATTACCTCACGCCCATAAAACACATAGCGAATTACCCGTATGCTCTTTCACCAACTCTTCCACTCATACTACTGTTTTTGAAACCTCTTTTTCTGTCACTGTTTTCACACCTCGGGCCGGCCTGGAGGTTTTCCTGTCCTCTCGTTTCGTTTTTATAGGTTGTTTTACACAGTTGAGGGCTGTGTGCTTTGGCACTGGTGGCCATTGTAAAAAGGAGATGTTTGGTGGTAGGAGGCAGGTGGCTCAGGTGTGTGTGAGAGTATGCAGTTTATACAGGGCATATATAGAAGTTCACTGCAGATGAATGGGGTTAGCAAGAGTCGAGCTCAGACTTACGGGAAAGGGCCTTTTGAGAAAACACAAACAGCACTTGAATGATTTTTATGTTTATTTCTTTCACATGATGAGTGCCAGTAAAAGATCTACACTAGTTTCTACTTAATACACTGTAATTGTTTATATAAATTAAAAGTTGAATCTAAATTGCTACTAGTGAATAAATGACAGTGAATGGTTGTCTCTCTGTGCAACTAGCTGGCTATTGTTCCTATAATTCATTGTGTGCCCCGCTCAAGGCCCATAGTTGCCTGCCACCTTTATGAGAAAAAGCAGACATCAATGAAAGAATTTACATGAATAAAATATATTGTTATTTGATCTACAGGGCTTGGTGAGACATGTGAGGTGCCAGCAAACCCTTCCTATCCACTTTGTGCTGAGAAAATGGAGGTAAGAGATTTGAAAACCCATAATATGGACTTTGTCATTGGC
This sequence comes from Hypseleotris bucephala, assembly GCA_036025885.1. Lineage (NCBI taxonomy): Eukaryota > Metazoa > Chordata > Actinopteri > Gobiiformes > Eleotridae > Hypseleotris > Hypseleotris bucephala. Next base: position 12,963 of record JAVQKG010218897.1, read on the forward strand.
ATTGACTTCTAAGTTTCTGTTTTAGTTCCTTCGTCTGCACTGGAAGACAGATCCATGTTATGCCTTTTATGGAGTTGATGGTACAGCATGTTCACTGTTGAAGTACCTTAGCCAAATAGAGGACTTCTGCCCACCACAGAATGGCCACAACTCTACACTGGCATGGCACAAAAAATCTTACTCACAATTACAGAAGGTATGGCCAAATATTTATCAATTATTGTTCATTTTTAGATTTTTTAAAAATTTATTTACATTGTCTGCAGGCGATGCAGGAGATTCGAACAACGTTAGCTCCATTGTATGAAGGCATCAGAAATAGCACGAGTCCTGCTTTGAGGTTCATCCGGTCCAGAGTGGAGAGAATGGAGGAGAGGTGGATACAAGCTGGTTATAAAATAAGGCAGAGGACCAACATCACACTTGCAAAACAGCTAAAGGTAAATGGTATAGGATGAAAGTTATAAGTATTCTTCAACATCAGGTGATTCCCTCTTTCAGCCAATCTCTTACTACTTCACAACAACTCAGCCAACATGCCATAGTCCTTCAGCAGTAGAACCATCTCAGTCTCTTTTGCCCTATAATTTTAACAGCAAAACCATTTCTTCCTCCATCACCACCTTAGCAATTGAACCATCTTTCTCTCCTCTATCACCACATAAGCAGCAGAACCATCTCTCACTTCCCCACCAACACCTCAGTAGCACAACCATATTGCTTTCTTCCATTACTTACAAGATATATTTTTGTCTGACAATTTTTGTGTGTCTTATAGGTGCTGCTGTATCCAGGCACTCTGGCTGGAAGTCTTGGCCAGCGTTTTGAAGCCATGGTGGAGCATGGTGGACCGCTGGGGGAGCTGGTGCAGTGGGCAGATCTTAGTGCCAGTCTCACCATCCTGGGACACAATGTTACCCTTACCACATCGCAGCACCTCTTTCACATGTTAGTAACATACTGTTTGGGTCATACTGAAGCATTGACTTGTGAATGCTGAGTGTTTGCTTGGATGTGTCCAGCCTGATAGATGCTGCTCCAGGACGAGGCAGCTGTCCCATACAAAGACCCTTGACGTTTGACCTCATCTATACTGACTACCATGGCTTAGCGCATCTTCAAAGAGCGATGGGGATAGCCTTTCAGCACTATCAGTAAGTGATATCAGATTAAAATTTGCCTTTGCGTCACAATTTTATCAAATAATGTTAAAATACATTATCACTGTTTGTATTTAGGTGTCGATACAGAATCTTGGACTCTTTTGGTACTGAACCAGCTTTTAACTTGGGGACATATGCTCGCAGTCGTGAATATAAAACACTATGGGGAAGCTGGGGGCTGCATCCTCAGCAGTATATGACCATGTTTCGTGAGTCTTTCTTGTATTTTGCCTCATATAATATCAGTTCATATGAGTTGATTAAAAGATGTAATTTGTGTTGCATAGTGACAAAAATTTTAGTGCCTGTGAGAGGGTTTTTGTATAACCCACTATCGGCCCATAGTAGTAGGAACAGGCTCCTGGCCCTTGTGGCCATTGATGGAAATAAGCAAATGAAGATGAATACATTTATAAAAGCTAATGATACCAATACCTCATACCATGTGAAATTACTTACAGTCTGGAGAAGCTGGCCGCACTTGACTTAAATATATATTTTCTGAAAAATAGTCAACTGGATTAATAAGATATAAAATTAATATGAGAACATGTTATTCCCTTTGTTTGGAAAAAATGACAAGAGATAGAAGAATCTCAATCACTCCCACAAAAGTTACATATTTTCTCATAGCATTGTCACTGCAAACCTGATAGGTGATTGTGCAAAGCTGTGCCTAGACAAGTGTTACAAACAAAGGTTGGACAAATGGGATTCAGATTGTCCACCACCATCATTTTGAACAGGTTTTGAAGTCTGCAGATGCATATACACGTTTGCCTTCACATTCCTGCATCTCAAATATAAATACTCATCTCTCACACCTATGTAGTTTGTCATTGACCTACTGCCTATTTAGGTTTTCTTATATTCTAGTCCAAAGTCTTCTGCCACACTTCATTAACTCCATATAAATTAACTTTATTATCTTCAATTGACAGCTCACACTCCTGATAATTCCTTCCTGGGTTTTGTGAGCGAGGAGGCCTTGAAAGATGATATGAAGCAAGACGCAATGGTGAAAGAGAAGATTGCAGTTGTATATGCCAAACAGGAGTACATGTGGGAGGTACGTATAGCCATTACAGTATCTAATAAATGTACAAGTTGACGAAAAGCCAACTAAAGTATTGATTTTCTTACATTCAGGGAAAATACAACTATGTAAAAGTTATCAGTGAAGCCTTCGAAACCCATGCTACAGTCTACCGTTCAGGATTTCCCTCAAAACTACCCAGCTTTGTCATAAACCACGGCCTACTGAGTCAGGAGCACTTTGTACAACTTCTCCGCAAAGCCAAGGTTTGACAAAATTAGGATTATTTGTAACTTTGTAGATAAGAAACATTTGCTTTTTTAACTTGTAATTTTTAGGTTTTTGTAGGTCTTGGTTTCCCTTACGAAGGCCCAGCACCCATTGAAGCTATAGCGATGGGTTGTATCTTCCTACAGCCTCAATTCAAACCACCGCACTCATCAAAAAACAATAACTTTTATAAAGGGAAGCCAACCACAAGACAGGTATGACTAACCATTCGCATTTCATTCAATTGAAAATATGTTGATGCTACGACTTTACTTCACAGATCTCCTCCCAGCATCCTTACGCTGAAGACTTCATAGGTAAACCTCATGTGTGGACTGTGGATATGAACAACAGCACAGAAGTACGGCAAGCGGTCGAGGACATGCTTCACACAGAGGTAGTAAAATAGTCATATACCATTCGTTTATATTTGGGTACAGAAGCTGAAATTTGTATTTTATGTTTGGCAGGTAAAGCCTTATACACCACGTGAGTTCACCTGTGAGGGCATGCTGGAGAGGGTCCATGCTTATATTACTCATCAGGTAAATTAAATGGGAAGATAAAACTATTCCTATTCCAGCAACTACGGGATTTAGGCGGCACATACTACAAAGGTTAGACAAACAACTTTTAGTGATTTGTGTTTTTTATTATTTCTAGAATTTCTGCAGTGCATCCTCTCCTACATGGCCACCCAAGAGTGTTTTAAGGGTGCTCCTGGGTCCTTTGGGAGTGTCTTGTGCAAAAGTGTGCCGCCGTTCTTCTCTTATTTGTGAACCTGCTTTGTTTCACCATTTAAACAATGCAACCACATTCAACAGGTGAGACATTATTTAATATTAGTTGGACTGGGAATCACAGGGTACCTCACGGTTCGCTAATGATAACGATAATATCACAACAATATGGCGATACTGCAATAATCGATATATTGTACATGATAATCTACAATATTCTTCAAACTGTATTTCCATGAATGGACAGTCTTTTTATAAAATACAGGTAATGTAATAATTTGAACAATGATACAACTGCATCACACAAACAAGTCTACTACTAAGTACTGCCAGATTTCAATTTTATATGCAAAATCTAAATTCTGACCAATACAGCAGCCTGTAAAATCAATAAAGTATCACCAAAAAGTTATCATAGTATTTCAGAATATCGATATTTTGTCCCGGCCTGTCTAAAATATGTCCTATTTTATAGTTTGGATCTGAATTGCTCCAGTATAGAGGAGGAGGTAAACCATCTATTTCCAGCCTACAATCCTTGGGGTCGACACTGCCACCTTCAGCAGGAGCCTCTTCTGTTCAGTTGTGCAGGTTCTGACCCTTCTTTTAGGAGACTGTGTCCTTGTAGGGTCCATCTGCCCGGACAAGTGGCACTGTGCCCTGGTTGCTCATAACCATCACTACAAAGAACTGAGGAAAAACTTAAAAAGAATGGTTAGTGTTCATTCGTATTGCATGCATTTGTACAGTAGTGGTCCAGTCATAAGACCACCCACCAACGTGTTTTGGCATTAGTTGGCCCATCACATATGTTCTAAGTGACAATATTTTTACATTTTATTTCTACTTGGAAAAAAAATATTATTTTAACAACTAAAGATTGCACTTACAAAATGCCCTTACTTTTGCCAATGAACTGTGAAGCCATATAACATTCTAGCAACAGAGAAAATATGCATTTATTTATTTACTTTAGATCACTTTTCTTGTATGTGGTTAAACTTTGGAAACAGCCCTTAAAGGTGTAGTCCGTACGTTACTAAAATAAGAGCTGTTAAAAATAAAAAATAGAAAATGCTTAAAATTTACTTCCTGACCCAATTCGATATTTTGTCTG
>JAVQKG010218906.1:0-16031 GCA_036025885.1 Hypseleotris bucephala
TTTTGGGAACTTATTTACTGTAACTCTGTAGGTTCAATAAGAAATCATAATAAACGTAATTAAATTATTAAAGCTCTTCAATAACTAAACGGTGGCCAATTAAAACTTGAAATGGCTGGGGAATTTGGGGGGTAGTAGTCACAATGGCCAGTGAGCTCAGATGTCAAAAGTCAATCCCCGATTAGCATCTTAATCTTACAGTCAGTAATTCTATTTGCAAGCTTTCCATTTGCATCTTCATACTTCAAGCTACAGTACAGTATATTAAAAAAAAATCTCCAATGTTAAGAATGAAAGTCATAAGGAGAGAGAGTGAGATGCAAATCAGAGCGAGGAGGTGCGAACAGTTCAAATAAAGATAGAAGAGGGAGAGGAGTGAGAAAGTGACTCTCCCAGGCACATGAACACAGCATATCTTGCAGAGTTCACAGACATGCTAGCTCCGCAAACACTGAGCCGTGACTACACGACCCACAATGCACTGGGGCTGACCCGTACCACTCACAGGTCACTCTCCTGGGACCTGCAGGTATGAAGGGAGGAGGGTGACTTAGAATAGGATGGATTTTTTGGCTTTTTTTTTTTCATGGATGTCAAAGTCTCAGATGGCCACTTTATTAGGAACACATATTGTACTTATTAGGTAGACATTGTACCTAATAAAGTGGCCCCAGCGTGGTCTTCTGTGCTTGTCTTCATCTGTGTTGCTACTTTGCAAGTGCAATTTGATCCAGGTTTGAGCAAGATTTTGCGCATATTCCCAACAACTATGGGCTTTAGGCGGAGTACACAATGGATAATAGCTACCAGGAGGCTGTCAGTGACGATTCACATTTATTCATTATTTGAGAGTTAGAGTCACTAGTTTTTCTCCAACAAGCTAACCATTTCTAGTTGTTTTCTGGCTAAATGTAGCTGATATAGCCCCCATGCTGCATGTCTTGGGGACTCCATGGTAACTGCTGGTGTCCCATGTTGAAGTGATCATATGTGAGCTGTAGTCTTCTGCTGGTGACACCTCGGGGATCTCTGCTTCTCTTGCTGACCATGACAGTGAATGTGGGAACTACCTTACCCACAATACACCTGGAAAACAAGCTTAGATAGAAAGAGTACTATTTGTCCTGCATCAATGGAAAAATACCTAATTGTATCAACTAATTGTAACTGGGGAGACAATCTGTGAATTTTCAATTTTCAATTTTCAATTTATAACCAAATGTTTTGATTATTTCTGACAATAAAGCAGTATGGTTGGCGATTTAATTCCTTTTGGTTTCATACTTTTGTTTTGCCCTTTTGCTAAACACATATCCCACCTTGCCTCCAGGCTGTGTGTGACACTGTTGTATACATTTGTTAATATTTGTTGGCATGTTATGGGTGCCACATCTTCTTCAGTCTGCCCCAAGACAATTGTGGCTGCTCTGTTGGCTGTGTGAGTGTGTGACTGTGGAAGGTGGGACTAATAGACTCAAGTTCTTGGGGTGTCTAGAGAAGTGCATTATAATCAAATCTATTATTTTGTGATTGGTTAAAGTTTTGCTGTTTTTACAATATGAGTGAATAAAATGTTTTACATACTCTACAAATCATAGGCCTTAACTGCGTGAGAAAAAGACTCACTATCTGATAACCTTGTTGAATATTTCAATAACAATAATTTAGATATACTGTGTAATGTGCAGCCCTAATGCATTGCCCCTTTAAAGGTGTAGTCTGTAACTTTCCTAAAATATGAAAAAGTTGAAAATAAAAATTGAAAAATGCTATTAACTGACTATCTGTCACAATTATATGATGTAAAGTAGAGGGTCTGTAATCAGTTTAGGCTAGGGGAGGGGCTAAAAGGAAACTCAAATATGATTGGTCAAAGTAGTACCCCACAAACTGTAAATTGATGCTGTTGTAGAGGCCAGCAGAAGGACATTCCTTATATTGACACTGTTATGTTTGTCGCTGCTGCTGAGTAAAACCCCCATGATTCACAATAGCATCATCATCTTAGTCGTCGTGTGCAGATTCCAAGTGTGAACTCGGTTGAAAAGCTGTTGTTTTTATTTTTTTTATGATTTTAGGACGATGTTCCCATCAAAGAGATCAGTATCACTCACCACGTCAAGGAGGGGTGCGAGAAGGCCGACCCAAGACAGTTCGAACTGCGCAAGGTCCTGGGACAAGGCTCTTTTGGGAAGGTCAGAAATGAACCATAAAAACTTATTCATAATGTGAAGTTACTCAATCTCCAAATGTTGTCACTGTTTGCTTTCACGCTGCATTTGTTAATAGTTCGCAAAATTCATACAAAGAACAAAGACAAAAAATTCTCTTTCCAAATTTAATGGATTGAAATGAGCCTAAGCAACGACTAACCAAGATCTAAACCAGAACTGGCCCAGGTTTTAACAAGAACTAACCTAAGACTAAATAGGGACTAACTGAGGTCTGTACCAGGACCAACCTAGGACTAAACACAGACTAACCCCGATCTAAACCAGGACTACCCCAGGTCTAAATTTGGACTAGACCAGGTCTAAACAAGGACTAACCCAAATCTAAACCAGAACTAACCAATGTCTTAACCAGGACTAATCGAGGTTTAAAGACGTACTAACCAAGTTCCAAACGAGGACTAAACTCAGTTTAACCCAGTTCTAAATTAGGACTGTCCTGGGACTGAACCAGAACTAAACCATGTCTCAACAAGGACTAACCCAGTACTAAACCGGGTCTAAATAAGGACTAATCCAGGTCTAACTTCTCTGATACATCTCAAGAATTGTGACTCATAATTAAAAAAAAATTTATTAATGATTTGTTAGATTACACTAAATTGCACCTAGGGTGGCATATTTCAGGGTTCAGTCCCACCAGTTGGGAACTCCTCTGTAGAAATAATACAAACTGTGCTTAGTTCTGTTCCCCTTTTTATAAGTGATCAGAAATCCCACTGTACTTCACACTTGTATCTTCAATTTGTTAGTACGCCTTTGACTGTGTTTCCCTATACAATGCTGTTTTCATAGCTGTTGACATGGATACTGTCTTTATGAATGAGCAATTAGCTTGACACGGCGCGATCGGCTACGTGTGTTTATGCTAATCTTCAAGAGAGTGACCCAGAAAATCAGCGCAGGGCTAAACAAGTCTATATTCAGCATCCTCAAGTGCTCACAGCATGTTATTAGTCTATTACTGTTACTGAGCCCCACTTATACTTACAGACCTCAAGTAGTGTTCCCATCATTGAAAATAACATGCAAAGTGTTTAAATATCCCGGATTAAATATAGGATACATACAGTACAATCTCACATTTTTTGGTTTTATGGAAATTATGTATTGTCCCTTCCTGAACCCAGTGAGAATGTGTAGTAATGAGTTTTGACCCTCTGAGGCTGCTGTAGTTGTAGTTTTGAATAAACTCCCTCTTTGATTTTCAGGTGTTTCTAGTGAGGAAGATCACTGGAGAAGACGCGGGGCAACTCTACGCCATGAAAGTCCTCAAGAAAGCTACGTTAAAAGGTTTGTAATAATCTATTGGGATATATATATATATATTCCTTTACTGGACTCAAAAGCATGCCATTTGCTGGGAGACAACTTAGGCAGAGAAGCAGTTAAACTTAAACTGTACAAAAAATATAAACACTTTGCAGTTAATATGGAAAACTTTCTTCTGTCTGTAAATATGCTCTATCCCAGTGGTTCTCAAATTTTTTATACCAATTACCACCAAAGATATTGTGTGTACCAAGTACCACCTAGGACTAACCCACTTCTGAACCAAGACTAAACTAAGTCCAACCAGGTCTAAACTATGTCCAAACTAGAGATATTTTAACCATATTTAAACCAGGTCTACACAAGGACTTAACTAGGCCTCAAGAAGTGCACTAAACCAGGACTAAACAGGACACAACCAGGTCCAAGTACTACCAGAGAGAGCCTACGTACCACCAGTGGTCCCCGTACCACAGTTTGAGAACCAATCAAATAAAAAAATTGTCTACATATTAATCAGTAACTAAAATAATTATTAGTTGCAGCCCTACTGTTCCTGTAGCATTGTTATAAATTGTGATAGCTATTGTCTCTTGCCATATTATTGCTTGAAAACATTACTCTACCACACTACGTCATGTTATTCCCAGCTCTAACTGGCCTGAGTGTTTGTGAATTGTTGTTTATATCTTGAATCTCGTTTTGTCGCAATCGCCCAAAGTGTAGATTCACACCTGAACATGAGACAGAGGCACAGTTAAAGAGGTGCAGACAAACACTCCATTGATGACGTGGGTCCTAGCTGCACTTGGATTATTATAGTACTTCAACGTCTATATGTTTTTAACACTTCAAATGTGTATAAATGTGGAAAAGGCCAAATACAAACCTATCTCTGATTCGTCCACCTTTTAATGTCAAAATACAACTGTAATTTTTGCTGCTGTGTCGGTGTAGAAAAGAGAACAGCAGCTTTTAGGCAACAATGCAGTGGTTTCCAAACTGTGGTGCATGGACCATTAGTGGTACGTAAGGTCTTTTTAGTGATACTCAGGAGTTTCTAGGATGTATTTTTAGTCCTTTTTGAACCCGGCTTGCAACTACTGTCATTGTGTCCTTGGGCAAATCAATTAACCCACATTGCCTATGTACAGTATGTGGTTGTGTTTGTTTGATGGTAGTTGAAGAGGCTGCCATGTCTCTGTCATTATGCCCCAGGGCAGCTGTGGCTACTGTAGTTCACCACCACCAGTGTGTTACTCTGTGGAATGAATTCATTATGAAGCTAATTGTAAAGCACTTTGGTTATCTTGAAAGTCGCTATTATAGTGTAGTATAAACTGAAGCAAAAGAAACAAAAAAAGAAGTTTGTTCCAGTTATGAATAAGTATAAGTAAATAATAATGAGAAAATGCTGTTCAGACATGTTCTGGTAAAACTTTAATGATTTGTTTAAGATAAAAATCCTAAAATCTTTCTTGATTTGTGTTTCAGTTCGAGACCGCGTCCGAACAAAGATGGAGAGAGACATTTTAGTGGAAGTCAACCATCCATTCATTGTGAAGCTCCACTATGGTGAGTCGACCAATCAAAGCTCTGGAAACATAGAGAAGAGCTCTGATTGGTCCAGACGTCTAAATAGGTTTGTTTTGTCCTCAGCGTTTCAGACGGAGGGGAAACTCTACCTGATCCTGGACTTTCTCAGAGGAGGAGATCTCTTCACACGGCTGTCCAAAGAGGTATAGAGAAACACACACAAACAAGATATTCAACTAACTTACTGCACACTTGTCATTTACTGATTACTCCAACAACGGTATAGCTACATTTTCTATGAATCCTATGAAATCTATGAATCCAGTGTAGTAAATTGGTACAAGATTTTTAAGCATAGTTGAAGCATAGTAAAGACCTACAAGGCAGACTGGCTAGAGATAGTAAATATATTAGTTGCCACAAATAAATTCTGCTTTTAGCTAGAGTTGCTAATGCCAAGCCCTAGTTTTAAGCAGTTGTAGCCACCAATTTAATCTACACTTTTCTCAGTATAATCTTTGTTTAATTTGGTGTTTACAAGCTGTGTAGACCAACAGCCAATGGGGACATATTCAAATTCCATAATAATCTAAATCCCTAACGAATAATAATCTTTAAAGTTAGTTAGGCTTTTTTTTTATTGTTTTTGGATTGTTATGTTGTGTTTTGTGTCTGGTTCCAGGTGATGTTCACAGAAGAGGATGTCAAGTTTTATTTGGCTGAACTGGCTCTAGCCCTGGACCACCTCCACGGCCTCGGAATCATCTACAGAGACCTCAAACCTGAAAAGTAATGAGCAAAACACACTAACTTTTTATAACTGGTCACTTTCCACATCATCTACCACTTCTAAAAAGATTTGGCAATACAAGTAACATTTTATTTGACTTAAAGAAGAAGAAATTTTTTAAAAAATCGCCTTTGAATTAAGTCAGTTATTGCCTCACATTTGCACACTTTTGGTGGATGTCATACCACACCTATGGCCTCTCCGACTACCACTAAACACAAATCACACAACATTCATACATAGGTATTAGAACAGACACAACAGAAGTCACCCGTGGAAATAACATCTAAACTAGGTCTAAACCAAATGTAAATATGGATGCAGAACTTTTTTTTTTTTACTTTTCTGTTGACTTTTACCAGGTCAACAATAGGTCTATGACCAAAGCAGATAAACCGTGCCTAAACCAGGGCTAAGCAGTGGTCTGTATATCCCAGACTTATATTTCCTTTCATGTAGTTGTTACCATCAAAAATATTATGTGCCATTATGTGCTTTTTCTTGCTGACATCTTGATCTTTTCTTTGAGAAGTCATCTATTCTCTGTTTCAGTATCCTGCTGGACGAGGAGGGCCACATAAAGCTGACCGGTGCGTAATTTTATACCATTTCCTCAACAATGGCCCCATACACAAATAGGCTTCTTTTTATGGCATTATTTGACTGTCATTGATGAAGTGTCCGTCTTGTCTTTAGACTTTGGTTTGAGTAAAGAATCGATCGACCACGAGAACAAGGCGTACTCGTTCTGTGGGACGGTGGAGTACATGGCGCCTGAGGTGGTGAACCGGAGAGGACACACGCACAGCGCCGACTGGTGGTCATACGGAGTACTGATGGTGAGACAATACAGGATAACTTTAAACTAATGAACAGAAAACTAGTTAGACACTCATTTGTGTTTTTGACCAGGGTGTCACTGTTGTGTTAAGTCTGCATGTCCTAACTGTGTAATGTGGGTCCTCTGTATACAAATATGTGCATGTGTAAGGACAATTGGTGACTGTATTTTGCCCTTAAAGAATGAATGTGAACATGGATGTTTTCAAGTCATTTGTTAACAGCCTACAAAGAAATTCCTTATAGTTCTTATAGCACATCATTGCGATACATTTAGTCTAGTTGCGATGTGGAAATATCTCCTGCTGATTTGTGATAATTCACTTTACGTTTTGTTCAATTCATTTGTAAAGCCCTATGTCACAGCAGAATTGCATCAGAGGGTATTATATATTATAGATAAATATAAAAGTTTATTTTTTACATGAGTTTTGACCAGTTTTTCTGCCTGTGTCCTTTTTCAGTTTGAGATGCTGACGGGAACGCTGCCGTTTCAGGGCAAGGACCGGAAAGAGACTATGACAATGATCCTGAAGTAAGTCTGTTGACTGGTTATTTTAAAATGAGCTATGGATTTATTAATATTTGATTTATGTACATTTTAACCTGTATAACAGCTGGATAATGGCGTGTCTTGCTGGTTGTATCATAAACAAATTTTGCTAATGGAACTTCCTTCTTAACAACAAGCTGCGTGCTGCATGTGTGGCTTTTTACCGTCATGTCTGGTGTTTCTGATCAGTTTACTATAGATCGGTAAACTCCACCCTTGAAATTTAATGTAATCAACGAGAGACCAGGCTAACATTTTTGTGTAGAGTAGGAAAAGAGTTAGTCACTGCTTGTTAAACTTGTTATACCAAATCTGGTGTCTAAGGGGCAAATGTACTTTTTTTTTTTGATGGTCTAATGCAGACTTGTGGTTGTCTGAGCTAAAGTTGCCTTTTACCCACATGACTGCCACTCATTGGATTGGATATTATTTGTAAAAACACACTGCACTATTCTTGTTTTTTTATTACAAAGGAACAGTAACTCGAAGACAGTACCACCACAGTCTTTATAAACTAAGTGTACCTTATAAAGTGGCCTGTTTGTGCATTATAAGATCTAAAGATGAAATCTAAACTCTGTGGTCAATCTGCTGAGTCGTCTGTTTTCCGTCTGTCTGATAAAACGCTGATGTGCTTCCTGTGACAGTAAGACTTTCGATCAGCGCTGGGCTAATGTTTCATAAATGTATTTTACTGTTTATTTATAAAAGTATTGTGTTTCAGGGCTAAGTTGGGGATGCCACAGTTCCTCAGTTCAGAAGCTCAAAGTCTGCTTCGAAACCTCTTCAAGAGAAACCCGGCAAATAGACTCGGTAAGAAATGAAAGAATCATGCACAAATCAGGCAAAACATTATGGAAATTGACACAGATTAGCTCTACAACTAAGCACATGTTAGTGGGTGGGAGATATGAGTGCAAGTCCACAAAGCTTGTGTGTTAGAAGCAGGAAAACGAAGGTAAGGTTTTGCATGAATTTGACAAGCGCCATATTATGATGGCTAGACTGACCTTTTTTGACTTGAGGCACACTATTTAGTCAAGAAAAATAAAATAAAAAAGGCAAATTTACTTAGTATTTTGGGAAACAGTGAAGTGAACTTTGATTATTTCTGAAGGCATACCTGGCAATCACTCAGCACAATGGTTGAAAATTATAATGTTGGCTATAATGTTTTGCTTGATCAGTGTACAGAACAAGTAATCAACTGAAAAACCTGAACTCGGCTAGTGTGTACCTCAGACGCCCCCAGCTGGTGAGATTTAGGCATCACAGCTTTTTATTTACTACTGGTTTATTATTTTTAGGAGCTGGTCCTGATGGTGTGGAGGAGATCAAGAGGCATCAGTTTTTCAGCACAATCGACTGGAATGTAAAAACCATACTGCTGCTTTTATAGAATATAAAGAGTATAAAGAAGTTGAGTTATAGATGACAAGTATGAGTTGTCAATTCTCTTGTTTTTGTAGAAATTGTTTCGAAGAGAGCTCCACCCTCCGTTCAAACCTGCTGCAGGACGCCCCGACGACACATTTTATTTTGACCCAGAATTCACCGCCAAGACTCCCAGAGGTACAGCCACATCATTTTTATCAATGACATCCCAGAAACGTCCTAAAATAACTGACCCAGACTGTACCAACTTGCAGTGAACTTCTTTATCCAACCAGACCAATGATATGTATGAAAATAGAATGGTATAATATGTAATAAATGCATGGAAAAAATGGGTTAACACAGGTGTTACTCTGTATTTTCTGGACTGTATATTGTGAACTCAAATTGGGGGAAAAAGTTGTACATTGTGTACCCCACCTCAGGCCCATAGTCAAGCATGTCATAAACCTTACAAAATTAATAATAATCATGATTCATAATAATTAGCAGATTTTATAAGGACAAACAGGATATCTGTTAGCATAGTCAAGCATGTCATTAACCTTACAAAATTAATAATAATCATGATTCATAATAATTAGCAGATTTTATGAGGACAAACAGGATATCTCTTTCTCGCCCGTAGCATTGGTATTGTTCATTTTATGTTGAAATCTAATAAATATATTTTTGCTTCAGACTCTCCGGGTGTCCCTCCCAGCGCCAATGCACATCAACTGTTTAGAGGATTTAGTTTTGTGGCCATCACAGAAGAAGAGACACAGCCCACCCCCAACACTATTGTACAGGTAGGACTCCTAATATACACCAACATATATAAAAAAAATATATATATCAATAGATTTTAACATTCAGTGTCAACAACCTGGTTTATTTTTTATTTTTATTTTATTTTTTTATTTTTGCTGCTATTGTGAATGTTTCTTCAACAGCTCCACAGAAATACGTCACATTTCTCCGATCTTTATGAAATCAAAGAGGACATCGGTGTGGGCTCGTACTCTGTCTGTAAACGCTGCATTCACAAAGGCACAGGGATGGAGTACGCTGTCAAGGTTTGTATTAAAACTATATTTGAAATGACAACGCTTTGTGGTAAGTTACTCAATTTCTGTTTTTTGTGTGTTTAGATTATTAATAAATCAAAGAGGGACCCGTCAGAGGAGGTGGAGATCCTGCTGCGTTATGGACAGCATCCGAACATCATCACACTCAAAGACGTAAGACAATAAATGATAAGAGTTTATGTAAATAGATGTAAATAGATACAGTCGGCAGAGCTTTGGATTGAGGGGCATGGTCTCTGCCGTGGGGGATAACAAACCTTTCCTCTCGTAATATTAGCATGTAAAAGGCAGCTAACCATTGCTAATTGGCGTCCGGGTCATTATTATGTAAATTATATATGATTACGTTTGTATTTGCTGCTGTATTTGATGAGTAGAAGACAGCTTTTCTCCATTGAAGTGAATGGTATGTTTTCCCCCTCTGAATGACTGTAAGTGGCCGTTCCTATGGTTCCCAATGTTGCCGACTGTATCTATACCTTGTTTTGTGCTAATGACTGAGTTTTTGTATTATTATACATTTTTAGGTAGCAATGTATCTGTCAATTTATTTAGTATTCAATTGAACAGCTGATTTCCTTGATTTCTCCTCCTTAAAATAAAGCTCAATTCGAATAATAATAATAATAATGCATAAGTCTTATATAGCGCTTTTCTAGACACTCAAAGTCGCTTTACAATTTTGCTGCATTATTCATTCACTCCCAGTCATACTCAGTGGCAGAAGTGTGGCTGCCATTTTGCGCCTACGGCCCCTCCTGACCACTAGCTATACAGTCACACTAACACATTCATTCGTAGCAATGTGGGTTAAGTGTCTTGCCCAGGGACACAACGACAGTATGCGCTCAGGCGGGGATTCGAACTGGCTACCCTCCGGTTGCAGGGCCTTACCCACTGCGCCACTGCTGCAAAGGAAGAGAAGATGTGTAAATGAATGGAAAAGTTGAGTGGCGTACTTGTTTTAAAATAGTGTCAAATTAATAGGATGTAAAATTGATGAAAATTAATATGCCCATAGTTGCTGGAAGTGGAATAATATTTAACCACTACCTTTTCACTTTTAGAGCTGTGATCATTCCACAAGGACTCCACGTTTGAGGAAGTGCATCTTGTTTTTCCTCATCTGTGGTTTCAAGCTTCTCCTTTTGAAAGTGTGGCTTGGAAACTTCCACGCTTGGTCAGACACAAACCCTGCTGTTGTCTCCACCAGAATCAGTGCAAAAAATGTGACCATTCTCCTTTGGCACTGGCCTTTTGGCACTGCATTGAGTTTGAAAGACGATGTGTGTTGGAACTTGTACAATATCACTGGTTGTAGACTTACGAGCCAGCGCTCCGAGTTTTGGAATGCTGAAGTTGTAGTTTTTCACAATCGGGAACTTATGGGCAAAGAAACGTTACCTTTGAATCTATTCAGACCGGTGAGTCAAAAGTGGGCATGGATGTCTTTAGAAGCTCCTGAGAACAATGGCAACCTAAAACCATTTGCAAACCTATTTAACTTGACTGTCAGCTATAGAAGAGATGCAGATATCTCAATTCCTTATGGTGAGCTACAACCACAGGACCAAAAAGTGAAGGACTATCCAATCAATAAATCCCACCTAGTGTGTTGGGTGGTCAGCAACTATAGAAGCGCCCACAAAAGAAGCCAAGTTTTTCAACAGCTAAAAGCCATAGTCCCTGTTAAAGTATATGGCCGTTGGAATAAGACCCCACTACGCACTGCTGACCTAGTGCCCACTATCTCTCAATGCTACTTCTACCTAGCATTTGAAAACTCCCTTTCCAAAGATTACATCACAGAGAAGCTATGGAAGAATGCGTACCAAGCCGGAGCGGTCCCAATAGTCCTGGGAGCATCAAGGGAGGATTACAAAGAGGTGGCAGCTCCTGATTCTTTTATCCATGTGGATCAGTTTGCCTCAGTGAAGGAACTAGCAAGATATGTGCAAGAGTTGGCCGCAGATAGAAAGCACTACAAGGAATACTTCAAGTGGAAACTAAAGTGGAGAGTGAAACTGTACACTGACTGGAGAGAGAGGCTGTGTAAAATCTGCACACAGTATGACCGGTTACCTCAATGGAAAGTTTACTCTGACCTGGACGGCTGGAATAAGAACAACAGTTACATTTAAAGCCATTTCAAATGTTTTGCACTTGATAATCTCTGTGTTAATCTCATATTGTTTACAACTTCTTTCAGTTCATACTGTATACAATCTTTCTGAGTTACTCATATTGTCTACTAATACAGAGCACTTTATGGTCTTAACCCTACAGAGAGTTTACTCTTTACTGATTGGTCACTGTACTGGAAACCATTTTCAAAATGACTGGAACTAACTATTTACTAAGGTAATGTTTCAATAAAAGAAAATTAGACACGTGTAGAAAATGTGCAAAGACTTTACTTTCAAGCCAAAATACCATTGATTTGTCAGGACATAAGTTCAAGTAAAGAGGCAACAGAGCAGTCAACATACCTGTGCAGCTGCTCAACATTTCAATAATAAATTAAATCCATGTACAGTCTATTAACAGTGCCACAAAAATGACATTGACAACAGATACATTATTAAAAGACTCATGGTGTTAAACAACTTCCTGACATTTTTGCAGCATTAATATGAGCTGTGACATTTGATGTCTTTCCTGTGAGATAAAGCACTTCACATCAGCAAGTTATCTATAAAAAGGATCTACAATAAAAAGTGTCCAGCTCTAAGTGAGAGTGTGGACTTAAATATAAAACTCTCAAAATACTGCTATGGATCCTACAGAAATGTTTACAGCAATTTCTCATTTATACCACAAGTTTAAAAATATAGCTTTTTTGATATTCAACAATACATTGTGCAAAAGATTATACAATTTTGCTTCATAAAAACCAGTGACTATACTTTCTTTTGTTTTGATAAAGCAGTCTTTAAGAACTGGTGGCACATGTACAAAAATACCAGTTCAGGAAGCTACCGGCTCAGGAAAGTGTCAATCATTTAGTTTCTTCCTCTGTACAACATTAAGCAATACTGAAGCAAACATCCTCATTTCATAACTGCACCATGTGACACACTGTCATCATTAAGACAAAGTGACCAGTGTTGAGGATTGGACCAGAACCTTTGAGCCTGTTTATATGGAGTCTGTGTAAGTCACACTGGAGGTCAGGCTCATAGGTCTCATAAGTGGTTCTGGTTCTAGTTTATCCGGTCAGGTGGCCCACCAGGCCAGGGTGCAGGGCCTGTTTGAGCACATCGGGCCGGTGTAGTGAGGGCATGTATAGTGCAGGAGCAGCACTGTAGGCAGAGGCAGGGTAGCTCTGGTTGGGGATGGGAGAGTGAGCCATGTTCAAAGGAGATGGACTCTGCTCATAGTACTGTCCATCACACTCTTCATCCAGAGGTAGAGCCAGCCTCTTCCCCTTCTGTCTTCTGTTACAGAACCACACACGCACCACCTACAGAGTATAAAACATGTTACTAAAACACATTTAACAGGGTTTAAAAGACCACTTTAGAATGTGCACTTACATCTCTCTCCAGGCCCAGGTCATCAGAGATGTGAGTTATTTCTTGGGTGTTGGGCTTGGGACATTTGACAAAATATGTCTCTAGAGCAGAACGTACTGCTCCCTCCAGGCTAGTCCTTCTCTTCCTTTTTCTGGTGTCCACAAAAACTCGTTCAATCTTGTACATCTACAAAATAAAGCAGGGGTGTGTTTAGACGGTGAAGGGTTAAGTCCAGTCATATGGGTTTAGAGTGCCTAACTATGTGAAGGTGTAGAATTAATTAAAATTGTAGATTTAATAAGCCCACTAGGTGGCGCTGTATCCTCTATTAGCACTTACGTCCTGTGGGTTGTCGGAGGTCTCAGCCTCGTTTAGCCATCTCTGGAGAAGAGGCTTCAGTTTGCACATGTTTTTGAAACTCAATTGGAGAGCCTCAAAACGGCAAATGGTGGTTTGGCTGAACATCTTCCCTAAAAGACAACATAGGTTTATAATGTGCCATTGTTTACCAATCCAAAATCTGACCCTAATCCACATGTCCATTACAAATAGACTAGTTTGTAGACTATTGCTTACCATAGAGATTGCCCAAAGCCAGTCCTACATCGGCCTGAGTGAAGCCCAGAGTGATGCGCTTGTGTTTGAGCTCTTTGGCAAACTGCTCCAGCTCCTCTGTGGTGAGGGTCTCCTGTGCGTCACAAACATCATAAGTCATATTACGGTCTCACTTTGTGCAAAAGTTACAATAACCATTGGCTAGTTTAAGCCTCTGTTCTTACCTCTTCCGAGTCACTGCAGCCGCCGCTGGAAGAGCCGCTGCTCCGGGCAGAAGAAGGGGGGTTCTGGGTCTGGGGTCCGGTGCTGCTCTGGGTGGGGGTTCCGCTCCCGGAAAAAAACGCGTTATCGTTCAGGCCGCTGCTCGGTGGCGACGGGGACATGGACGGGGATGACGCGGAGGAGGACGAGGGATTTGGGTTGCTGCTGCCCGGGGGTGTCATTTGTGCGAGCCCGGGCCAGAAGGACGGGTTCCAGGCCGCAGAGTAGAAGATCCCGTGGGACATGGCCGGGGGTGTGGGGTACTGCTGAATCTTCAGCTCTGCAGTATAGTCTTCTCCATTGTCCTTCTCCACTTTGATGTCGGGGAGTTTGATCTGCGGAGTCTGGGCGATCGGGGGGCTCAGGTTGGTGGGCTGAGTGGCGGTCACTGTGCCGGGGACATGGCCCGTGTACTCGGGGGCTGCAAACGGGTACCAGGGTTTAGGAGGTGCCAGATCCACGGCATGTTGTTGGTCCGAGCCGCGGTAGTCCCCTCCAACCGGAGCAAAAGAGAAGAAGGTCTGAGCCGAGGAGATGCCACTGTACGCGGCCTTGTTGTAGAGCAGGCTGGGGTCAGCCAGGAGCGCAGGCGGGATCTGGAAAGACTCCTGCCCCAGGACCTGGGCGCATGTGTTGGCCCGGCTGAAGTCGTATGGCCGACTCTGGGACTCGGCCTCCGGGCTCTGAGATCTATCAGACATGGTCAAGTGACACAAGCCAAACGCACGCGGACAGGCAGCCACCTGTTGTTTTACGCACGGCAGTGCGTTTGCAAAAAATACTTTTCCCGGTGTTTCTTAGGCAAAGACGCACAAAAAACAAGTGACTCTTCTAAACGTGCCTGAAGAATAAATAATGGCAATCTCCACTTCTCGAGTCTCCAAAGCTACGTACAAATCCACGGCCTGTAGTCCATAAAGTCCAGCGCTCTCTTGCCTCGCTACAAACTCAAATGTGGAGATCAGTTTGGCTCCGCAGGTATTTCCAATCACTGTTGAGGAGGTGTTTGATTGACGCACCCGCTGATTGGCTGACGCAGACAATTGCTCACAGCTGACGGTGAAGTTGTAAATGACCTTGATTCTTCCCAAAATATGGGGCGTGTCCAGAGCCTCAACAAAACCTTTATTTGAAGCTTTTACACATCCATTAGTTTTACTAGACCTATTACTGGACCATGTTATGAAAATATGGACAGATGACAATACAGCAGTGGGCCACGTTTGTAATCGTGACAGTTGCTTGTCCATGCCCCACAATGAAGTGCACACAGGGCTTATAAACATAAATACTGTTTCTTTAAGTTATGCAGCAGCTAGAGGCTTTGATATTAAAATCTATGTGATTAAGGCTTCTCTGTGTCAATTTAATCGCGGACATTTAGACCAAATCAAACATTAGTATTGTTATTGTAATGCCCAAGGCATTTTGCGGAATTTTCATTAACACAAGGTCCAACAATTTAAAATGCAGAGCCATGCCTTACACCTAAACCTTTTTTAGGAACTTGTAAAACTATAAAGGTGGCCCATGTTTTTGTTTTGCTTTATTTTCTAGACTTATAATGCATGGCATATTTCACTGTTTTTCATTTCATTGTGTCATCACTGCTTTTGACTGGATTAATGTAAAAATGCTTCTGAAAAAAGACTAAATACGCACTGAATCTACACCTTTAAATCCTTCAAGTATACCAGAATGTACAATAGCGCTCAGATCTCTAGGCCTTCTTTTTGACTGATTGTTTTTTAGCACTATCAACTCGGTAAACTACATTTTCTGACTAGCTTATTTGTGCTGGTCAGTGATGGTGCGTGCAGATGCGCTCCCCCAGCTCCAGTCGTTGGCTGCAGATTGCGGCAGGAAGACGCACTGCGGGAACAAAGTGGGGGTCCATTGTGCGTCCAGGCCTCGAGGCTCCCCGTGGATTCAGATCCCAGGTTGCGATGGCCGGCCATTAGCTCCTTTTCAGATTGAAACAATAAAGTCTAAAGTCTTTGATTACGCCCCCCA
>JAVQKG010218948.1:0-12911 GCA_036025885.1 Hypseleotris bucephala
TGCAAAATACATTTACTTTAGACTTTGTACATTTGTTTGCTTTGCTATTGTTTACTATTTGTCATTTTTTTTGTAATAAAGTCTGTAGGAAATGGACTTTACATACAGTATAGTAGGCCTTTGTCATTGTTTAAAAGCATAAAATACTTTAATTAAAAGGGGAATTTTCATCTTGAAAATACATTTTATTTTTGTTGTCTGTCCAAAAATACATGTACACAAACCATTTCTGAGTACTTGAGTTCTTTTTATTTCAAATTATTATCTCTACTTAAGCAAGATAATTTTTGAAGGACCAACAATGTCACTTCGGTAACAACGTTGCTCTAATAGGGTTTTAATCAGATCCAATCACTTGTGAATACATAATTGATGCAAAGACAGTGGGTGAGTCAGAGCTGCAGTGTCTTGGGCGTAGACTGGAGCTGGTTAAGGGTAATCAAACAATGTGGTCACAGTCAATAAACAAGACATATGTTAAAGCAGCCAGGCGCGAACTCTAGCCTTCTGAATGGAGACGGGAATCATCCAGTCACAAGAGGCCTGACCTGCACACAATGAATACACAGCACTGGATACAAGCTGGATAGTATTAGAGGATATATTGAGGCTCATGGCTGTTGTGGAGAATATAGACAGATTTTCTATGGAGGAATTAGAATCAGATATCACAACAATGCTAATGCTATAGTTTATCCAGAGAAGAGGTACGATTTGGGTCATTTTACATAGCCCTCAAGTGCATTGTGTCTACCTCATTAAGTACAATGTTATACACTGCTGTGCAACAAGAAAAGATTCAAAATGGTCATATGCACAGTAAAGAAACATGTTATCCTATAAAATTCGTTCAATAGTCTTATAACAATGTTTTATCAAAAATGAAAAAGATGGAGCACAATTTGATGTAACCACACATCACCTTCACCAACTTCTTTGTTTTAGGAAGAAATCTCCGCAATGCCTCATAGTAAGTAAAAAATATGAATATGCAATCATGATGCTGACATTTTTTGGGTTACAGACACACAAGCTAGAATATAAGTATACTTCCAACCACTTTGAAAAACACAGAGCTTGGTGTAACACACATGAGAATCCATTCAGTCTACAGGCTTGCAAATAAGGCAAATGGCAAAGTGCTTTCTTGAGAATAAGTAGGCTGCATGAAAATTGAGTTCTTATGTTAACTCAGGTTGTGGAGCAGGGCCACCTGTCAACTACCTCTACACTCCTTCACATCTTCTTACACAAAATAATGCATTAGTCTTACATAGCTCTTTTCTAGACAACCAATTCATTGTTGTGTTCTTGCAAGTGAAAATGATTCCAGAAAATAGTTTACAGACGCAGCAGAGTCCCTCACATATCCACGTCTATAAAATTAATTTCAATGATGAACCACATTCACAAAAGTTACAGCAGGACAGTGTTAGATCAATACTATTGTTTTAAAGTACGTTTTTTAACCTATCTGTTATTATTATGGGAGACAGGCAGCCATCAATCACACAGTCAGTAAACCACACATGGGACTAACCTGACAGTCTGCCCTCAGCTCAAAATCCTACAGTTTGACACCAGAAAAGTGAAATAGTGCATTAAAAAGGTAGAATTAAGTGGTAAAACTAAATTTAGTCACTAAATGTCCCATGTGGCACTAAATGTCCCATGTGGCAGTGATGATTCAAACAAAAAAAAATTTTTATAAATTTTTGCATTATTGAAAGATAACACTACATTTTCAGGTAATATGGGAATATATGGTGACGCTATAGTGGAAGTGAAAACAAAAGAAGATGGTAACCTTTTATTTTACATTATTGTAAAATAATTATAATTATATTATTATTGTACTATGATGTAAAGTAGGTTGTTTATAATTTAGAGGCCAGGGGAGGCACTAAAGTAAAACTCAACTACTATTGGTCAAAGTGGTATCCCAAAAAGTCTGATTTGATGTTTAAGGAGTGGCCACAGCAGGGACTAAAGTGAAATAATTGTTTAAATTATATTTTATTTTATTTTATTATTACATATAGAACATGGTGAGATACATAATTTTCTTACAAAATTCTAAATTTTTCACATGGTCCTACTTTACTTTACAGCCTACTGCCTCCGACCACCACCGAACACCAATCACACATCCACATTAATTTATAGGCATTGCGGGTACAGCGTATTGCCCAGAAACACAACGACTGTATATGCTTGTGTGGGGATTAGAACCAGCATCCCTCTGCTTGCAAGTTACAGACTGCACCTTTAACTAAGACTTTACTTTACGATATTTTCTGTCTTGTTTACCAAAGCTAGTGCCCTGTATTACACTTCAGAGGAAACCATCTCGTCTGAAGTCAGTACATGACCAGACAGGAGCAGACGGGAGCAGACAGGAGCAGGAAAAAAACAAAATGCAGTGCTTAGAAAAACGGCTGAGGATTTCGGCAGCGCGGTGAGTGAGAGCGGATATCAATCTTTGGGTCGCAACAACTTCCTCTGTCAGCAAATTTCTATTTCTGGAAGCAGCCTATACCTCAGGAAGCCAACGAGACCTGATTTGTGGGGAATGACTTACATTACCTCGGCTCTCCCCAAGTCCAAGTAATCTATTTTAATCTTGCTGCTCTAAAGTATGTTGTCAATAAATTCACAGCCACTGGCCACTTTATTAGGTAGAGTGTGTGTGGTCTTCTGATGCTATAGATCAAGAATTAACATTGTGTACTTTTATATAAAAACTGAAGTTAGCTGCCTTTCTGTCTGGCTACTGAAATGGTGCTTACTAAATATTATTAAGTAAGTTTTAGGACAGTCACTTAAATTGTAGTGCAAAAAGGAAAAGAAAAATCAGTTTCTTTAATCCTGAATCCCATCTGCCATTATAAACTATGCTAAATTAGACCAACTGTTACCACTTTGTGTTGAAAATTAGCTGGATTGCCTTAACCATGTCTACAAGGCTTAATATTTACTACCATGCTATTTGGTTTTAACTAAGGTTGTAGTCATACCACCCCAGGCAGGCTGGCAGAAATGTAACCATAACACAACCATACCACAAGATGTAGAGTGTCTTGCCAAAGGACACAACAAACTGAATAAAGTCAGTATCAGGCACCCAATCACACTATCGTCTGAGCCATTGTTGCCTCAAGTTGACCTTATTGGACTGCCAGCCAGACTAACTTTTGTCTTCTCTTCAATATGGCGAAGTTAGTCTGGAACCGGTCCCATAGATGGCTACTTCCGATACCAGGCTAGTACCTTATGTAGCCAGCAGTGAAATAAAATTAGATGGCTTTTGAGTAGTTTTAATTGTTGTTATGGAGATGGTTGCCTGTTAATTGCCTCTCCTCTGCGGTAAACCCTCTCCAAGTATATGACACTTTATAGTTACATACAGCATGGATATGAAGTAATGAGCTGTCTGTCCAGGTTGTACCCCGCGTGAGGCCCATAGTTGTGAATAAGTAGAGGAAGATGAATAAATCAGACATTTACTTTTTTGCAGTCTCCAAATTAAGTATTGTATATGAATTGAGCTGTACAATAAACATCTTTTTTTTTAAATTGGACAAACTAAAAAGCTTTTTGCAAAACACATTTTAATCTCCCTGGAGAAACACTGTAGAGTTGAAATTCTTCATTCATTTATTCTTATACTGCTTTTTCTGTCCGCAGTCTAACCTAGTAACTATAGGCCTTAGGCAGGGTACACAGGGGACAATTGCCAGTTAGTTGAGGGCTGACACTAAGACATACACAAACGTAATTGGCCAGCCCAATGATCAAACCCACAACCTTCTTGCTGGCAGGTAAGATCACTCTACAACTGTGCCCCTCCTTGAAATTCTTTATCTTATTATTAAAACTTGAATATAGATGTATTAATAAAGCATCTTGTAAGTTAAATTTAGAGTCGCTTCTATTGTTGTAATGGAGATGGTTGAAGATGCCTGTTAATTGCCTCTCCTCTGCGGTAAACCCTCTGCTGCATCAGCCAAGCATGTGACACTTTATAGTTACACCTAGCGTGAATGAGGAATAGGTAATACGGTCCAGGTAATGAGGTAAGGGTTGTGTCAGCACCTACTCAACAGCTGTCTAGAGGAGAAAGATCCGCATCGTGAGAAGTGTCAAAACCCTTCTCCAAATCTTCTTCTGGGGCAGCAAAACAAACAAAGGCCCTCTGTTAAGCATTTAAAGGAAGCTAGTTTGATCATTGCTTAAATTTGTTAACTGCTTAATTGCTTTCATACACAGGCAAGGTGGTTGAGGCTAGGCTATCAACAATGACAACCACATCACAATGGCAGAATCAACTAGGCAGACTGAGAATTGGACCGGAAACCTTGTATCACCTGAGACACTTTTATATGCCACTGAAATGCCATTAGCACTTAAGGCCCATAGTAGGGATAGCAGGGATGTAGACTTGAACATACTGAAGAGCTCAGATCCCAGGAGAGTGAGGCACTTAGAGATGACATGATTTGGACAGCAAAACAAACAAAGGCCCTCCAATAAGCAAGTAAGTACAACAAGCATTTTAGATCGTTTAAGGTAGCTAGTTTGTGAACTGGTGAACTGATGTTGGTCATTGAGGCTATCAACAATAACAATGGCAACGACAAGTGCTATCAAAACAATGTCAGAATCAACTGGTCAGAGTGACAATTGGACCGACAACCATTATTATACCTATACTGGCCATGGTCCATGATGTACCCCACTTCAGGCCCATAGTTGGGATAACAGGAATATAGACTTGCACATATTCAAGAGCTCAGATCCCAGGAGTGACACGATGATTTG
This sequence comes from Hypseleotris bucephala, assembly GCA_036025885.1. Classification (NCBI taxonomy): domain Eukaryota; kingdom Metazoa; phylum Chordata; class Actinopteri; order Gobiiformes; family Eleotridae; genus Hypseleotris; species Hypseleotris bucephala. The sequence continues at coordinate 4,822 of JAVQKG010218948.1, forward strand.
GACAGAAAAAAAAACAAGGCCCTCCATTAAGCGTGTAAGTACAACAAGCATTTTAGATCATTTAAGGTAGCCAGGTTGTTTCATTTTATATATCTGCAAACTGATGTCATATAAAGGCGATTGAGGCTATCAACAATGACAACACAATCTAACACAATGGCAGAATAAACTGGTAATAGTGAGAATTGGACCGACAACCTTGTATCATCTGAGGCACTGCTTTCAGTTAATTTTGTCAATGCCTGTGTCACATACTGGCCATTGCCCATGATGCCTACACCACTTCAGGCCCATAGTAGGGATAAACAAACAAAGGCCCAGAATTAAGCATGTAAGTACAGCAATCATTTTTAAATAGTTTAAAGCTGCACTACCTGTCTTTTTCCTTGTATTTTGGTAAAGAGCTTTATTTAGTTGTTAATACAACATAACGGATTTCATAAAGGATTTCTGTTTTAGAGCGAGAGAAGGAACTGTTTAATCAATCACATGCTTTCAAAGGACAGGAGCACACTGAGCATCACCAACAGTCTGTGAAGGAAACAAAATCATAAAAAATGCCAAAATAAAAAGAATTTAAAAATAACCTATTTTATAGGTTTATAATGTGCAAACATAATATGGGTCCCCTGAAAGTAAGTTTGAGAACCACTTCCATAATCGCTAGGACTGATCCTCACACATTTCAAGAGCCTGGAGAACCACTTAGAGACAAGATCATTAAGACAACAAAACAAACAAGGCCCATCTATTAACTACTTAAACACATACAGCAAAGCATTTAGAAGAAGACTGTTTAGGGTTGGCCCAAAAAACTCTCCTGAGAAAAGGCAAACAATGTGTTTCTGATTGAATCGACAGCAGTGGCCACTGTGAGGAGGAGGTGCATTTTTGTTCTTTTTGACAACATTGTCATTCCTATCATTCAATATGTTTTCTGAAATGCCCATGGCCTGAAGCAAGTATTTTGTCCAACATTTTATCCATTAATGTTTTAATGACCACTGTCCCATTTATTCATTTTAATGTGAATGCAACTTAAGGCACATTTTGAAATCCCCATTAAAAATGTTCAAAAATAGTCTGTATGTCCTTCACGTGTTGCTGTGTGCTTCCTCTCACCATCGATAGTCATGCATGTGTTAGGTCAATCGGTGACTCAAATTGCAAATCAATGTTGCCGTGAATGATTGTTTATTTATCAGCCTTGTGACTAACTGGCTATTTTCCAGGTGTTGCCCTGCCTAAAGCCCATAGTTTTGGGAACAGATAAACAGCTAGACCCCAAGTGAGAAGAAGTGTAAAAAGTTGAATTAATATGACATTTAGTTCAACTTTGCATTCTTTTCTGCTTTAAATATGGTGAAAACTAAAACGCATTATGCAAAACACTTTGCCTCTGGAGAACCAACAAAAAATAGGTGTGAATTACTCATTTTATTGTTACACATTTATAGTCAGCCGTGTGTATCTTTCTTTTGGAGCATCAGGGCATTTGGAGCTAATAGCAGAGCGGTGAATGAGCCTTTGTCATTCATCCCTGCACTTTTTTGCACTTGTAGACTGTATATTTTTTGCTTATTTATTTACTTTCTCAATTTCATTGAGTTTTTTTGTGCATTGTTAACTTCTGCCTCTCAGCAAGGTGAAATGGTAACACATACAGCAAATGATTGTTAGATTCATGTATTTTTTAAGATGTCTTGTAATTAGTAATCCCCACATACTGTGATTTGTGGCAGCCTTAGTCATTCAATCCCACACTTTTTTGGTAATTTTTGCCAAACTTGTGTATATAATTTGTTTAATAAAAAACATTGTTTATTTATCAACCACTACATTCAATCAGGAAATGTAAGGGAGCTGGTGTTTTACTAAAAAAACGCAACTGAATATCTTTCTTCACTAGCATCACATATCAACATACGTATGCATATCATCTTGTAGTTAGGCACGTGCTGTGATTCATGGCAGCCTCGAGAGTCATTCATGGTTGATCAGTGCAGCCCACCGGGTCGGCCATGTCGTAAATATAGACATTGACACACTAGATCCTCTCTGTCTTGTGTGGTTGTGGGCGGGACTGGAGGTGGCCTCGTGTCTACACCTGACACTCTCCAATTAGACGTGACAGATGCACACGCGCACTAATACAACTCTAATACCACACACACACATACTAATGCCACTCTAATACCACATACACGCACAAATGCACAATAAGACAACTCTAATATCAAACATGCATATAAACACACATACACACACAAACACACAACACGCACACTAATACAACTCTAATACCACACACACACATACATACACACACGCACTAATGCAACTCTAATACCACATACACGCACAGATGCACAATAAGACAACTCTAATATCAAACGTGCATATAAACACACAAACACACAACACACACACTAATACAACTCTAATACCATACACACACACAATAATACAACTCTAAAACCAAACACACGTATGCACAAGCACATACACACATTCACACACACATACACCAATCAAATCTCCATATCAGACACGTCCCCACATTCACCCCAGCTCTTTGTTCCCGTGGTGACCAGATGTGGCCCCCTATACTACAAATTTAATAAACACGCGGCAATCCATAAACGTGTGCATGAGAGAGGGTGAATGTATGGGATTAGATAAAAAAGAATTTCTAATTTAAATTTTAAAAAAAGTTTTCTGATCAATTATTTATCTTGCTTTCATTCATCACAAAAATATCACTTTAGCATCAGTAAAATGCTTTGCAAAAGGAGTAGTTACTAATTGACACTGGATTCTAACTACTCCTCTTGCTTTAACTGTGTTAAAAGTTGGTCCTATTTGCCAGAGAAACGCTAAAATCAGTATTTCATATCATACTTTACTTGTTTTAAACCTTCTAGAGCAATTTTTAGCTTTAATTTGTGAGAAGCTGAAATAAGCACGCAACAATTCTATCTAATTTTATTATTACTGAATTTGATGGGGGGCTGCAAGACATATTACACACAAACAACAACAAACTTTGATATTTAACTTGATATTAATATTATTGTGATCTTGAGAGTATTTTAATATTTTAATGCAAGTTCAATTAAGCAGAAATAGTAAATGTTCCCAATAAAAATGTCTTCAAAATCAAAACCTTGGACTTACCCTGGACTAAAACAAGGCCAAAGTCAGAGTAAATTGTGGGCATCATGACAACTTACTTATTTTTTTAACAGATTTTTGAGCCACCACTTTTGTTCAAGAAGAAGAAAAAATATTGTAACAGTGTAAATGCTCATGACATTATTGTAGTATATTTTTTGAGATTCTATAACAACATTTTTGGAATCAATTGTGTAGCCTTTATATTGCCTTCGTATCATGTTTATAAATGCTCACGTGTGCCTTGTACCATGTCCGTGTCATTCTCCTTATTAGCAGGCTCCATGTGTCAGTGGTTAATCCCTGTGTCTCCCACGGGACACCCCCTTGTCCTGCTGTCACCACCCACCCTCTCCCCCCTCCCAAAACTCACCCCTCCATCACCAACTCTGCAGATGGGGCCTTTTATTTCCCAGTTGAATTCTAATAATGGCCATTGAAGAAGAATTCCAAAGGGGGACTGGTTTGGGACCCTTAACACCAGAATTGAGCAGGGAGGTGTAATGGTGATGCAAGTGGTGGTGGCAGACCCCAAGAGAGACCGCCAAGGGGGGGCGACAGACAAAAACAAACACAAAAGATGGTCAAGTGCTGGCTTTGAATGCATGGGAGGGATTATTGTGGGCCAAAACAGACACTGGATAGAGTTGACACAAACGCTGAGGAAGTAAATGTGTTTTTCATTTATGATTTCAAAACAGTGGCTCTGAAATGGTCAAATACAGCAAGACCTAATCTTTTTTTTAATTTAAAAGAATTAAATTGTGTTGTGTTTCTTTTATCTGCACTTTATCATTTTTAATTTTAAATTGTTGTTAATTTTATTGATTTAGTTACAACAGCAAAAATCTACTTATATCCACTTCCCTATATTTACCATATTTAGTATGCAAATTAAGAATATAATTATATGCAAGAAATCTTAGATCCAGATGGTGTCCTGTCTTGAACATTTCTCAAAATCTGCATATTTGTTTGGTTGGCTTGCTAGCATTCTAACACCACAGCTAACAATCACAAACTTGTCTTCCATTTTTTTTAATTAATTATTTTTTTCTTTACTTTTAAACACACATTGTCCTTCTTCATACCACACATTTACAATTATTATCCATAAATAAAATGTCCGGTGCCTATAGCCTACAACCATCGTCATAATAGTTTTTCTATCCAATTCAAACCAACCGGATCTCTGTGTCAGGGGCATTGGATTGGTCCCGTGGGAATTGAGTTGATTACCAAAGGGGGCGGTACCTTTGAATAACAGGACATAAATGGGTTGAACAGCATTGAACAAACTCCGCCCCCTTTTCGAAAAACAATCATAATAGGTCTAGTAGGATTTTAGTTTTTGCTACACGTAAATAGGTCTATAACAAAGTAGCTACAATATTTTGTTTTGTTTAATTATTTTTTCATTACCTTTTATTCTCTTCCAATAATTTTACCTATTGTTCACGGGTATAGCCAGTTTGTCGCAGGGCTGACATGTAGACATACACTGACAGACAACTATTCACTCTCTTATTCATTCACTATAGTGGCAATTTAGGCTTCTTCAAATACATTCATGTCTTTGGACAGTGGGAAGAAGTCTAGAGAGAACCCACAGAAACACAAGGAGGACATGCAAACTCAGAATTCAGAACGGGCCAAGATTTGAACCCACAACCAGACAAGAGAGCTAACCATCATTGTTATTCAATTCGGACTAATTGTGTGACAGCAAATAACTTTATTATATTAGCATTTAATAAAGTTCAACTTGAAAACTTAGCCCTAGTTTATACAGAGAAAGGATTGCCAGGTAATAAAGCAGGTATGATATAGGGTCGACTTATTAGATGCAATATAGTGAATAATATTTCACTGCATTGCTTCTGTATACAAACCCAGCCAGGAGTGAGCAGAGGAAAGTGAGGAGCTAAAACAAGCCTCTAAATTTAGACAATGTATTATTGAATATGTCGATATTGTGGTCTAAGCTATGGCCACAGACAGGCTACTTTGTAACATAGGAAGATAAAACGGTAAATAAGTTAACTTTAGGGATGTTATGGAAAGGCTTGAAGTGGCTTGAGTGTCAGCTGCTAAATTGATCAATGCAAGACTTCATCGGGCAAAACTGTATTTGTTAATTGCAGTAAGGGTAAAATTATGAGCAAAATTAAAGTTGTTTAAAGAGTCTAGGACCAGAACCAAAAAAACAACTAAAAAATTAAATGAATGCATTTGCTTGAGGGATTTTCAAGTAAACAATTAATATACATGAAAGTGAAGCTGCATAAATTCACCAAAATCTGTGGATATTCAAAATTTAGAAATGGCAAAATCATTATGTTCATTGTTGAACACAGATTCAAGATTAAAAATATCTACCATGCATTTCTTTCTTTGTTGCCTACACTGAATGCCAAGCAAAGTGATATACTAAAGGATTCTACTTGCCTAGTTAAAGTATAAATATCACACATCTTTATATTCTACAAGTAATATTTCAGTTTATAAAAATGTCTTGAAAAACGACAGTTAACAGTTATCACAGTTTCGAGCGGGACTTGAACCACCAACTTTCTAGGAAAACAGCTTTACCTCTGAGCCTCCCTCAATTGATGACGATAATAATTCAGTTGATTGACTTTTCATCACACAAATTTTCACATTTTGAACCTGTCTTCTCCTGTATGGTCTCATTATATTAGATGTATTCACAGTATCTGACTCCAGTCGTGCCTCGTGTTGAATTTTGCAGAAATATTGACTTCTTCTGAGGTGAAAATCACTCACACAATCTCACAACTGAGTTTTCTTACATCTCCTGTCAGTATGTGACAACTATGCACTGTAACACTTCTATAAAAATACATAATGTAAGTGCAAATTAATTATTGACAAGGAAAAATAAAGGTAATAATAGCAATAAGAGACTAAAATGGAGTTGGTCTAAAGCTACTAGAATGTTGATGAAACTGCCTGCAGTGCACAACTACACATGATACTCCTGTCCTTAAAGTAATTGTGGATGCACTATGTTGAAATTGTAGTTAACTTTGGTTGATGGTTGGTTTTGTGACAAGAAAAACAGGATTGCAGAAAGAGTAGAATATAAATTTGACAAGTCAACTTTATTAAAAAATGACAAAACTGATCAAATATAATATAATAAGTACTTTGTCCACTGACTGCGTAGTCTGTTGCCTTTTTTAATATATATAGTGGACAATGCATAGTTATTATACCTCCAAAAGAAAAAAAAAAAGAAGTGGGTATATAAGGGGAGCCTATCAAAACAACAACAACCTCAGATGAGGTAAATCGTAAACAATAGCCAGTTAGTTGCAGGGCTGACACACTCACATGCATTAACTTTTGACATTTTTGAAACTTAAATAAATCCATGTAAATTTTGAAATTGACTTTTGTTTTAGGTTATCATCAAGTCAAAAGTCTACAAAAAGAGGTAGCAGGGTCAGAGAGTGCATTGGATGACAAAAATATAGCTTACAATTGGTTGCCACATTTTGGTGTGATGCTAAAAGCAATTGTGCTCTTCTATTGTGAAGTCTTGATTTTTTAGAAGTTTGTGGCTACGTTTAAGGTCCTACCAAGGTAAGGTCCTCTCATAACCTGCCTTTTACGTAGGACACCAAAAATATCTCAATGTTACTTTTTGTTTGTTACATAAACCTTCTTTTGCTTGTTTGTTCTACCTTTTAATGATGACTTCAACCACTCTATAAAGCTTGGTGTAAGTTTGGTCACGTCATCCCTGCCAGACGGGTACACTGTCTTAGTCCATCTATCTCAGTGTCACATAAAGTCCATCTCATACTCACATCCAAGACCATGAAAAGACCACACTGATATTTGTCTTTATAAATATTACATCTTACCCTTTAGTCCCGACATGAATTATTGAATCGAATGCACTTTGGAAAACAGCTCTCCAAACCAGGGCTGTACACAGATTTTTATTTAGAAACACTAAAAAAAGTTAGTAGTGAGTAAGGATGTGACAAAATCATTCTATTTCCAAATATCTGACCAGGGTAGGTGATATGAGATAAATGAAATCATTTGAATATGCCATGATCACATTTTTGTCATGATTTTAGTTAATTTTGTCTTACACAGAAAGCTACTACTTTTAGTGTGTTTATTAAATATTTTTAAAAATTCCAATGTACATCAAATCCAGTTATAATCATAATACTTACTATTTATTTTACATTTTAATTAATATGAACACTGGCATTGTTACAGCAAAAATGACAGGTGATTGCAGAGCATAAATTAATTCACTGTATCATAATTCAAAAATTTCTATCAATTGACCATTATAAGCATATTAGACCCTGTTTAGACTAAAACAGGTCTAAACCAAGGCCAAATGTTGGTACAAACATGAACCAGTTGTAAATGCAAACTTCCTCAGGGCTAAATCAAAAGTGTCCATAAACCGAAACTAAACCAGGACTAAACCAGGACTGAACCATTTCTTAATGAGTAAAAGTCTTGTGGAGAAACTTATGGGAGCCAGCAACAGATGGCCATGGTCTGGGGTTGCTAGGAAACTGGTAATCAAATACTTTAATTCAGATTGATTTGGGAATGTGCGGTTTATAAAAACGGGTGATATCCTTTGTTATTCCGATGGAGAGATGTCACATGGATCCCACATATTCCAGGCTAAAAGTCAGAATGGGAAGCAAGGATTTTATTTGAACTTTAAGTGTTTTTAGTCGAGTAAGAGAGAAACAACTTGGACAGAATATTATATATCATAGTAACATATTGAGCATTTGTAACTTTATGTACAATTGATTCTAGGTTGAGATGTGGGTGATTTAATAAAAATAATAATAATAATAATAATACTTCATATAGCGCTTTTAGCAACTACTCAAAGATGCTTT
>JAVQKG010218951.1:0-12448 GCA_036025885.1 Hypseleotris bucephala
TAAAACATGCGTGAATTATTCAGAGCAACACTCCAGGGGTGTTTTTAATGAGGGAATGACATGTTAACATGATATAAAGCTTAAAAAAGTCGATTTTACATAATACCCCCCCTTTAAACCCTAGGTATAGATAAAACTATATCTATACCTAGGGTTTAACAAGGACTTAAGTGTGTTATAGTGTTTTAGTTCTGGCTTTGTCCTGGTTTGGTCACACATTGCACAACTGGCTTTGATGCAAACCGCCATATGTCAAGATAAGATATTTTTGGTTTTGACTTAGTTTAGACTGGCTTTAGACCAATTATACTTATGGTTTAGTTGTAGTTTTTGTTAACACCTGGTTTAGACCTGGTTTAATCTTGTTTTACACTATTATACTTTAGCCTTGGTTTAGTTCCGCTTTATACTAGTTCAGTCCTAATTTACTGATTTAGTCCTGGGTTATACCTTGCATTATGGATTACAGACCATTGACCAGGAGCATATCTCGGCAACTATGGGCCTTAGGCAGTTTACACACCCATAACAATGTCCAGTTTGTTGCATTGCTGAGACATACACATTCAACCATTCATTCTCACATTCATTTACTATGGTTTGTCCCTTTTACACTCTCAAAATTGGCTGGCTTAATGTCCAAATAGCTTTATCTCTATTCACATCATCACAGGTGTGTTGAATGCAAACACAATGCTCTGTACATGCGTGCCTGGGCCAATATGCAAATGGTTCTGTGAATCCCAGAGGACAGTAACCAGATTAGTTACAGATTAGCCTGCTCTAATCCTCCGTGAGTGTGGACAGTGAGACAGAGCCCTGGACAGTAGTCTCAGTGCGTGGTAATCCCATTTGCAGCTGCTGAATCTGCAATTGATGTCAAAGATACAAAGGCACATAGTAGAGCAATAGATGGATTTTAATGGAAATTTCCCCAGACTCTAGGGTATGATCAAGTATTGTTGTCTGGGAATAGGAAGACAGTGGAAAGTTGGTTGCATGGTTTCAGGGATGGATTATTTTATTATCTTCTATACATATTGTGTGATTGTCTGGATTGTGTTTTAGCATGACAGGGATTGAACCCACAACCTATTTGCTGGATGGCAGGAGTGATGAAGTAACATGTTTTTATAGACACATGTTAAAGACATATTTGACTTTACTTCTCAGATGTTTTGGGAATTGAAAAATGTTGATACCCTGACATGGAAATTAAACTAGAACTAAACTGTATATAAAACTGACAAAACCAGCAGTAAAGTAGCTCTAAAACAAACAAGGACTTTAGAAAGTTTAAACCAGGTGTATAGGACTACCTAAACTTGGACTAAATAAAGTCTTAACCAGGACTAAACAAGGGCTAAATCAAAACTAATTAAGAACTAAACTGGGACTAAAGCAGGCCTAATATAGCGCTAAATCAGGCCTAAACTTGCTCCAAACTAGAGCTAAATAGGGTTAAAAGTTTAAACGAGGTCTTCGTACATTTGGACTTAAACCAAGACAAAACCAAATCTAAACCAAAATCTATCAAGGACTAAACCAGGTCTAAATAAGATCTAAACCAAGACTAAATGGGATTGAAATAGGACTAAACCAGGTCTAATATGGTACAATCCTAGGCCTAACTCATCAGGACTAAACCAAGACTAAAACATCGCTAAAATATGACTGAAAAAGGACTAAATCAGGACTACGAAGGGACTAAGTTGTAAAAGTCTGCACTGGGCCTTAAATCCTGTACATTCTAATAGCCAGTTTGGTTCCTATTAGCAGCTCCTCCCTCATTTCAGATCTCTGCTGTAACATATGTGGGCAGGAAACGTCCAATCAGCTTTGGCGTTTATTAGAAACAGCTGGCCATGGCTTTATTCTTTACATGTGGGCGGTCAGGGAGCCAGAGGAGCCTTATAACCAAACACACAAGACAGGTATTTATGCAGTATAACATTAAAAACTGTTTCATTTGCATAGCAGTAGTTTTGATAATAATGTAAAGACAAGACGTGGGACTAGCTGATATCATTAAAATATTTCCAACAGGGCGGATATGGGGACATGGAGTAAACAAATCTCTCTGAAAGTTGACTTTACATAAAACAAAGGTATACTATATGCTAAAATAATGGACTCACGCTGTTAAAGTAAATATTTTATAAACAGCCTTTGTCTGTTTGAGACTAAAGAGGAACTAATATTTAGGATGAGATATTACTTTGGTTTAGACATACTTTTGTCATGTCTTTGTTTACAGCTGGTTTACACCTAGTATAACTCTGACTAGCATTAAGCCCTTGTTTAGTCCTAGTTTAGACCTGGTTTTGTTCTGCTTAAATCCTGGTTGAAATCTCGCTTAACATCTAACTCTGATTTAATATTAGATCATGTGTATTCCCTATTTAGTAGTGTGGGCCTGGTTAAGACCTGCTTTAGTCCTAGTTTGAACTGTTTTTTACACTATTTTATCCCTGGTTTAGTCCTTGGTTTTATTAAGTTTTTATCTGCTTTATTCACTGTAAAGGCCTGCTTTTTGCCTGCCTAATGTTCTGGTTTAGTTCTGGTTTACTTCTATTTAACACTTTGTTTAGCCCTTGAGCATATATGTACAGTATTCTTACTTGTATACATTTTAAGTGGGGTATAGCTACACTATCACTTATCTAAGAACGATGCCCCTGTTCTTAGTTTACCCCATGTACAAGTGTCTACAAGTGATTATATTCCCAAAAACAAAAGTCAAACATGTACGTTTTGAGCAGTAGTCTTGTGGGAAAGTCCTTTATCAGCCCCACAATCACAGCTACATGATTCTTGAAGGAAGGATCATGTTTAAATGGGAAGAATACTCCAACAAAGAGCTGTAGTGAGTAACAAAATGCATTGTTTGTCTAATGCTTGGACTAATCTGGACAAATCTAGGACATTTTGAGTCACTTCAACCACTTTTCCACTTAAAACCTCTAGATGAAATGAGATAGAGAGACAATGAGTGCTTTTATTACATGGAGTTAAGTATTTGGCATATGACATTTAAAAGAGTGCAGATAAGCCTGGCTTTTCATATAACAAGAAACATAGTGCTGCTCCTGTCTCACGGCAAAGAGGTTGTAAGTCCGTTTAATTCTTAAGCTTATGACATGATATACCTTAAATGGAGTCTGCATGTCCTCCCTGTGTTACTGGGGGTTCTCTATACCTTCTTTCATACATTTAAAGCTAGATGTGTTTGAAGAATTGGTGACTCTTAATGGAAACTAATTGATGATTCCTGTACCTCACATAGTTGCTGAGAAATGAATACACAATAAAATAAATAAATAAATAAAACACTAATTCCCTGGCAGCTACAATTCTTGTTAACAATACATTAAAACATTTATTTTCATCCATCATCACAGCAACTGGAAAGTGACCAGTTCGTTGCAGGGCTGACACAGAGACAACCATTCACATTCTTTCAATAGATGAAGTTTAGATTTACCATTTACATGCATGTCTTTCATTGATGTAAAGAGTCAGAAGTAACTGGAGAGAACCTACAGTAATACAGGGAGGACTTGCAGACTCCATAGTGTAGTCCCTCATTGAAGCTATAGACTTCATGTTGTAAACTCCCCATTCCACTCCACACAAGACTAAAAGTCTATAAGCTCTTCATCTTTTTACACTTGTAGCCGCTAAACCCTTGAGTGTACTTAGATTATGGAGAGCGTTATAACATTTTCATTTTTAACTTGTACAGCCCTCTTCTCTGTATTTCCTAAATGTACTATATCATCTTTAAAAGTGGCTGGAGGCTGGAGTGGGCTGCATTGATTCTCGGAGGATAATTCAATTCAGATTTGGACTCTCAAAAAAAACTGTACTAACTGGATTTTTTATTCAGGCACTTCTTTATTGGGTTTTCTATAATGTTTCTCTTTCCTCCGTCCTACCAAAGACATGCATGTATAAAAGAAATAGTGAATCTACATGTCTGCTTTGGAAATAGACTAACTGGCCATTGGTTGCTGGCCCATAGTTGCTGGGATAGACTACAGTTTAGCAGAAGAGGCTGAATGAATGGAAAAATTCACTTAAAACAACATTCACCCAGGACATGAACTTTTTGCTCTCCTTCCCTCTAAATACAGCAGCCTAAAAGCTGGATTAATAGACTTAAAAGAAATTGTTATCTGTTCTTATTCTATAATTAGTCTCCCTAGATTTGTTGGAGAAACAATTTACCAGTGCGTTTATACAGTTTAGCTTCCTACACCATCTAAAGCTTGTCTTTATTAGTTTGCGGAGTAACACTTTATTTTACATAGCCCCTAACTACATTGTATCTACCTTATTATGTACAATATAATACACTGTGTAAAAAACTAAAATAACATGTAACTACATTGTAACTAACCCTAACCTTAACCCTAACCATTATGTATGTACAATGTAGTTACATAGTATTCCAGTTTGTTACACAGTGTATTACATAGTGCTTAATCAGGTAGATACAATGTAGTCATGGGCTATGTAAAATAAAATGTATTTCCCCTTGTACTAACATTGCCTTTGTCTCCTCAGTGGACTGCATAGACCCCAGTTGTTCGGCCCATGGGGTGTGTATTCACGGCGAGTGCCACTGTCAGCCGGGATGGGGCGGAGCCAGCTGTGAGATCGCCAAAGCCATGTGTCCGGATCAGTGTTCTGGACATGGGACACACAGCGCCGAAACCAACACCTGCACCTGTGACCAGAACTGGACTGGCCCCGACTGCTCTCTAGGTCTGTAGAGTTGATCTATGTCCCTTTATATCTCATAGACTGGAGCAGGCATTGAAGTCAAGAGTACTGCCGCCTCCTTTTATATCCAAAAATTGTCTGTGGTCCCCCAAATCCTATATCTTCTGACAAAATGTAAAACTTAATCAACTATTCCATCCAAATTTCTACAGATATCTATTGAAAACATTTAAAACAGCACTTTCTTGTAACCGTTATGTCTGAAGTGATAATTTATTGACCTGCTATACAAATAAACTTGCTTTGCCTTGCTAATGGGTAGGGAACTCAAAATCTATATAATTTAGGTACAAGATACCCCAATAATACTACTACAAAATAATATAACTAAAATGTGGACCAATGCAGGCCTTTAACTGTGTGTATCCATATAATTTTGTCAGATATATTAGAAAGTTACAAAGAACCGTTGTTTAATTGGCTCAATAAATCTCACAAATTGATGACATATTGCACAGCTGCTAAAATAAATTGTATTGCCACGCATGGGTTTTACTTGAGAAAAACAATGTATATTACTAATCTCAATAAAGTGTGCATGCCAGATTATGTTTTTTTATATTATTTTGAACAGCAGAAGAAGGGAGCAATTTGAGACTCCTGGTATATGTCATCAAACCAAATGATGGTGAAGAGCATTATATTATTTTGTAGATACAGATATACAAAAAAACTGGGGTAGCTACTTTATAATATTCATATTACATTGACTATCACTTGAGAACATATACTCTTAAACATAGCTACTAGTAATATGATTTCCAATGTTGGGAGGTGACCCAACTATCTATCCGTCTTCCCCTCCTCTATAAAGCTCCTCAGTAAAACCCAGCGTGCAGACATTAGTGCAGTTTCCAGTCATACAAAAGCACGGTGGTAAATGCAACATTGACTTTTAAGTGAGGTTCGGAGCAGACAGAATCAGTGTGGTCCGGAGTAATGACCGCTGCAGACGCCCTGATGAAAGTCAAATGAAAAATCAATTATCAACTGCACCTGCATCAGTCTGTCTGGACCTCCTCTTTGTGTGGTGGATCTAGACAGGTTAAAAGCTGCTCTTACTGGATTAAACTGACCATTGTATGTCTGTGGACACCTGAAAAACACCATTAAAAGTTTGTTTCCAAAGGCTGCTGGGTGATCGGGTTAGGTGCAAGACATGAGGTGGGAGCAACAGAGATGGCTTTGGTTTCTGCATTAAATCTTGACATTTTATCACTGGAAATGTTCTTCAGGCTAGTGTATACTGTAATATAGATAGGTTCTCCTCACCAACCTAAAAAGCTTGCACAATAGGTTAACCTTCCAGCTATACCAAGGTCTGGAGAAGGGTTCTTGGATGCTGCATTGCAATCACCCAATGTGCACGAATTGAAAGTTGTGTCACCAAAGTCCTAACCCTAACCTTTAGAGTTTTTGAACATTTGTGCTGTGTAGGGGATTATTTGCCATTGCCTTTTTTATTACTGTGGCAAGAGTGACCATTAGTCCTAATACATGCATGTCTTTGGACAGTGGGAGAAGGCTGTAGAGAAACCACAGTAACAGGGGGAGGACTTACAAACTCTCCACAGAGATACTGGGCTGCCTGAGGGATCAAAATTACCAACTTTTTGCTGAGATACAAGACTGCCAATGTTTCTGTGTTCCAGCTGTCATCTGATTTGTCAAGTCAGGAAAAAAAGGACAAGCAACAATAAAGCATTTTAGCACATTTTGTGACTGCAGATGCTTACTTGCCCCAAAGTATCATGTTCACAGATGGAGGTTGGTCAATAGTGGACAAATAATGGAAATCATAATAAACTCTGTAATTGGGCTTTTATTGTTTGATTTCTCATAACAGGAGCAGCTATCGTCTTGAAAAAGGTAGATTCAGAGTTGTCTGACATTGGCTAGCAATTGATTTTTACAACTAGAACTCTGACTTCCATGGTCCTTATGTAGTTTTATATATTAGGATCCTTTAACAAACTTTACTGGACTGTAGTGTAGGTTCTTGTAGATGTCTTGGAGATTTGCAGTGAACATGTGCGGCTCGTGTCAGTAAAGGTCAAAAGCAGTCAAACTATGAACTTCAGAACAGACAGCGCTATTCCTGGTGTTCTTGGTTTTGTGGGCTGTGTGGGACATACAGAGAACACCTAATTGGGCCTGTGTGTTTGATGGCTCTGACAAGATAAAGCTAAGTGGAGGACTGCAAACTCACAAACACACACGTTTTTCCATTGTTTTTTTAAGTCAAACCATCTGTTCCTGGTGTGTATTTGGTATTGTTATTGAATGTGTCCTACAGCGCATTTTTAGTGTAACTGTAGGTCTCTGAATCAGGGCTGTAGCATCAGGGTGTACAGCTAGTGCAAATGATCTGGGGGCAGGAGATGGAGGCACCCCACTGACTAAACCAGGACTAAATGAGATCTAAAATAGTTCTTAATCTGGTCTAAATCAGAAAAACATCTAAAATTATGACTGAACCTATCTAGAGGTATACTATGTCTAAACTATAGGATGAAAACTGGACTAAACTGGAAGTAAAACTGGACAAAACCAACAAATTAAAGGGCTAAACCAGGCCTAAACAAGGACTAAACCAAGTGAGAACCAGCAGTATAGTATGGATCCACCAGGTCTAAACCAAGTTAAATTTAGGACTGAACTTGGAGAACACCAGATCTTGACTAAACTTGATGTGAACTAGAACTTAACCAGGACTTAACTGGATTTAAACCAACTCAGACTGAACCAGAACTTCAGAAATCCAGTCTGTAGTTCTTGCTATTATCCTTTTCGGAATGTGAAGTCTGAAGTCTTGTAAAACGGTGCGACGGCGCAAAGCTTTATGACGTTGTAAAGAAACTACTATAGGGAACGACCCACCAGATTACTGTGTGCTGCTGTCTATGTGAAATTATAAAACCTGTAATATGGAGAGCTTCAGATGAGGTCTTGTGGAAACACAGTGTAGGGACATAGTCTGGGGAAGTTACAAGACAGAATGGTGAAGTAGTTAAGGGGTGCTCCTCAGTGATTTCTCAAGAAAACTTTGGGGTTAGCATGGAACAGGGTGACCTGTCTTCTTTGGGCAAGTTAGTGGTGAACCATAACATTTATATGGTGTAAAATGGATGTACTATAATATGAAAAAAGAAGACACCAACAGTTAAATAATTAAGTAGATAGAAATAATTGGGTAAAGTGACTTGTGCTTAATAATCACTTGGCAATTCTTTTTCAAATGAAAAAAAATATTTATACTCATATGTGCATTTATTCCATTAAAATGTCAAACCTAAGCTCTGGGGGCAAAGACCAAACTAATAATGCATAAATCCTTCAGTCATACTGGTAATTGGACGTACTGTTTATTTACTAGATCAACATTTAACATATTCAGTCAAGTACACAGAGAGTGCATTTGTTGTTTTTGCATACATTTGTTTCTATTCCCTCCACCCCAGGCCCACAGTAATCCCTGTTTAAAAAACAGTGACTTTAGATGGCTCCATGTTGTTCTCATTCCAAACAGCTGCAGGCCGTCTCCTCCACTCATCTGGACACACATCTTGAGACCATATCAATCCGGTTTTAGCCTTCTTTTATTGGCCGCTGTGTGGTTTTAGCATTGATTCGGGAGATGTTAGGGGATCTTAGTGAAGTTTTTAATGTGTTTTTGCCCTTGGCTCTGTCACTGACCTTTCGACTCTGATACCAGATAATGTGTGAGTGATCCGTAGGCTGTCTAACTCTCTGTAAATGGACAGAGTTATACCTTTTGCTGCAGAAGGATTGCCCTGAGAAATGAAATTCAGAAGCAAACCGACAAATTACTTCAGTTTGTTTACACTGGGATTTAGAATAAAAAACTGTAGTCCCTCAGCTGTATAACAATGAATAGATTCTGTGTCATTATACTGTACTCTGCTGATTTGTCTCCATTGTTAGTGTTTAACACTTTTTGTTTGGCATTTTGCAATTTAGGCCTGTCAAAACATACCCTGTAAAAATATGTTTGACTTTACTATTTGCATAGACTACAGTTTATAGTAAGATGCATTGTAGTGCTGAAGCACTGCTTACTTTGGGCCTGAAAAAGGTTCAGCCCAGTTGTTAGTTAGTAAGTCACAGGGCTATATTTGCAAAATAACTCTTCAAAAGTAAATGAATATGGTACATTTTATCAAGAATTTAAATCTTAATTGCATTGCAAAATCAAATCAAAAAGGTTAGCAACTACACCAGGCAAATAGCTTTAACATTTTGCACAACACAAAAGTTTTCTCATTGGATTGTTTTGAGATTTTTCATAATATAGTGACAACAAGTAATCCTAATTTACATACTCTTATATAGAGCATGTAGGTTTTCCATTTTGCAAAACATTTTAGCTTTATTTTCTTGCTGATTTGTGGAGTATGTGAACTATCTTACACACTAAAAACCAATCTATCTCAAACTATGTCTTTTTGATCCAACCCTTCTCCTCTCCTGTACATCCCCTACAGAGGTGTGTGAGGTGGACTGTGGTACTCATGGCGTCTGTTACGGCGGTGTGTGTCGTTGTGAGGAGGGCTGGACGGGAAGCCTGTGTGACCAAAAAGCCTGTCACCCGCTCTGCACCAAGAACGGAGTCTGCAAAGAGGGCAAGTGTGAGTGTGACCAGGGCTGGACAGGGGAGCACTGCAATATTGGTGAGTGGAATACAACTATACATGTATTTATAATCTATTTGTATGTGCCATTGAGTAATCTTTTGTGTTCATAATCTAAAGCTCAATTCAGAGAATCTTGATACAGACTCAAAAACTGATAGTACAAAGATGATTAAGTAGACCAAGTTTATTCTTGTTTTAGTCTTATTCAGGCTCCTTGTAGTACAATAAAATGGCGGTGGTACTTAGTGTTTTTTATGCCTTTATTGGTTAATGTCAATACCAATAATTAGTATTGAATGTCATTATAATTTTTGGCATTCTTAAGTATTTTAGTAGGCTATCAATGTTTTGTGACAACACAATTTGCAGAAAAGCGGAAGTGGAAACTAGAAAAAGTATTTCTAGTTTAGCATTATTCACGGACAAAGCTAATGGTAGATTAGCTGCATTCTTTCTGTCTATAGCTATAATGCTGCCTAGATAAGCTAACAGATGTCCATCTAGTATGTAACTAAATGCAATTATGATATTTATCTCTTATCTGGTATTATTAACATCAATATTTTCCACTAACAACTTACAAAAAATATCATCTTTACTATAATGCTAATAGTCACTGGCATGTTGTTAAAATGCTATCTAAATTTCTTTCTCTGACGCTTAAGTCTAAAGCTAATGTCAGTGAAGGGGATACAACAACATGATGCTAGCGTTCTAAAATTGTTCTTGAAAACTGGGACAAAGGATATGTCATTACATGTTTGTCTGCATATAAATAGGACTAAAATTAAATTAATTAAAAACACAATAGACTAAACAGATTGCTCCCCAGGCTTTTCTTCAGAAGCTTGTTTTGGCAGCTTGATCTTAAAAGTTTAATAAACAACTTGCAGATTAGCAAAGTCATTTTGGCTTCCTAATTATTTTAGTTTACATGGTGTTGCAGTGCAATATCCTAAAGTAAGGGTTCTCAAACATTTCCAGCAAAAAAAGCTAAAAAAATAATTGGCTTTAAAAAATACCAGTTTATTGGACTGGACTTTGTATAACTTAGCACTAAAAAAATCTGTTTTACTTGTATTGATTCATGCACAAATGTTTTGACTAACTCTTTTTTATGAATTAATATAGCTAGAGTACATCATCAATAGTAGTTCTACCACAACTAGAGATCCACTTGTTTTACTAATGTATGCACAAAATGTGTTGAAAATGTAAAAATTATTTTTGTACATGACCAAATTGATGGTGATTTTTTTTTACCATACATAGCTACATATAACAATTTATTTTAAAACACAAACTCATTAAAGATGGTATACATAGTACTTCTACCATAGCTTGAGAAGCACTTACTATGTAGCCTACATGTTTTCACAACATATATTTAAAATAATGTGTTGAATATAATCCAGTTGGTAAAATTTGTTTCAGTTTTGACTTTCTTTTGTCCTACTACTAAAGACCAATGTACTGTTAATAGTACCTCTACCAGAGCTTGAGAACCACCCATACAGTATAAATGCTAAGATATAAACCCTGTATCATTGTGTCATAACAGTTAACAGAAGCAGCTGCAGCTTATTCCGAGCCTTCAAGTAAATAGCTATTTGTTGTCAAACAGTCCGACAGCTAGCATACAGTAGCGCCGGGAAACGGGCTGCAAATTGGCTTCAGTTATTGTCACTTACACACACACACATTCACTGTACAAACACACACTGACAAACACACACAGACATACACACACTGTACAAACACACACAGACATACACACACTTACAAACACAGGAGAGTAGAACAATGGTGAGATGAGGAGAAATCCATTCAAAACACTTAGCCGACAAACAGCTAGCTTGGCGTCATGATACCGCTGTGGTCGTCTCACTTCTTACTGGGACATACTGCGACAGGAGTTACTGGATTGGCCTTTAATAGATAATGACTGTATTACAAGTAAACGATTTCTGGTTTACTGATTCAGACATGGTATGGTTCTTGGAAATCAGGATATGTTGTGACCAAAGTTGAAGAAGGTTTAAATAAGTCATCTGGACTTGGGTTTTGAGTTGAAGACGTTTCGGCTCTTATCCAAGAGCCCTTATCAATTCTAAAAGTTGACTGGTGAGAGTTTCAATTATATATCCTATTCCTGAGTGGGAGGGTTTAACCTAAATCTGTTCTTAATGGTCTGGTGAGTGATGAAAGGGCTAGGTTAGTTTCGGGTCGTTAGTGTCATGTGGTCTCAGTTGCTGGGGGTGGGAGCCATTGGCATGTGAAGTAGTTTCGGGTGAAACTGCCTTTGTCCTGGTATAAGAGCTGGTGGATAAGAGCCGAAACGTCTTCAACTTAAAACCCATGTCCAGATGACTGATTTAAACCTTCTTCAACTTTGATTTGACTAGAATGAACCTTCACAGAAAAGCTATTATATATCACCAACATTTTCCACACTAAAGCATAGCTCCGTTGCCTTGATGTGACTAAAACAAAGCCAGACACAGCTTTACTGCATTATCATTCTCTCCGACACCCTCACAATAAATCAGATTAAATCTAATTTGTGCCTGTGCTTTTCCTGTGACAACAGAGCCCCAGATAAGATGTTAAGAAAATACGTTGGTGTCATATTGACTTTTTTGTCATCTAAGGTCAAGACTCAACATGCGGTTCTGTGCAAAGATTTTAGGCAGGTTTGAAGGCATGCTGGTAAATAGCTTTTATATATTTAATAGCGTATGTTTTTTAGTTTACAAAATGTAGCTTATTCCCATCAAAGTTAGTAGGGTGCTTACATCTTTCTGTCTCACCATGCCAATCGTAGACAGACAAGTATTCTCCATTTGCACAGTAGACTTGTGTATTGTTTATAATGGTGTGCTTTCCCAACCCACAAACAAGACTCTCCAAGTTAATTACAAATAACCACGCTGATGGAAATTTCTTACAATGCATTTCTTAAAGGAGGGAATGCTGTTATTAAATTATAATGTTAATCTATCTCA
>JAVQKG010219000.1:0-12226 GCA_036025885.1 Hypseleotris bucephala
GCTTAAATCCTTCTCACTTTCATAGATTTGCGACCAGATGGTTTATTCAGTTCATTTCTTCACTCTTTGCAGCACTGAATGAAAAGACTCCATCTCACTGGACTATTATGAGGCAGGCAGTGTGTCTAAATGGCTTTTACTAGTCTTTGAACATCAAGTACCCAGCTGCTGCTTATCTGTTGTGCTTTTATATAAATGCCATTAAGATGCATGCAGTGGTCCCCTCCCTCTCCCTATTTACACATATATATCTTCTTGTGTGGACTTGTTACGTAATTGTCTGCGTGTCCGGTTTATTTCAAATCCTCGTGGCTGGTTCACTTTTCCATCCCTCGAAGCGTATTCTATCTCTCTTTGCTGTGAGCCCTGAATTAGCAGCAGGCCATGGTTTTATAACACCATTTAGAGTCTGTGTGCAGGGCCTATCCTTGATGCTGGTCATGCCTTGAGCAATGAGACATAAAGAGCAACGGAAGCACTGAACAATGGCCGTGTTTGTAAAGGAGGCCTTAGTGTGTTTACTAAATGTTCACCCCGTTTTACATAGTTGTGTAATATGTATATCATCTATATACGGATTACTTTTTACATCCACAAAGACTTTTAGATTTGTTAGGGTACAAGCCCCAGACAACTTGTTTTGGTCCTTTCCTCTTGTGTTGTTAACCAGTGGTGTCGCAGTAAAGAAAAAAGCAAGAAAATAGAGGGGAAAATATCAGAAAACTTTTAATTAAATTGATAACATGGTAATTAAAAATACAAAATTTTCTCATGTCGTGCAACCCTAATTTCATATTTCTCATATGATTGATATGACGATAAAAAATGTAATCGATTGTTGAATGATGATACAGTGGATTCATTTTTGCTCTGCTCATCACTGCAACAATGCAAGTTTTTATATTTATAAAAAGGTAGTTATGTGTTATGATTAACATTAGATTAGATGTACATTGAATTTGTAGTTAATACGGTTTTATAAGGTATTATAAGCACTAGTCCTCTGTGTAAGACAAAAAATCATGATAAAATTGAAATCGTGATCTTAACAAAATCTTGACTTGATTATATTTTTACTATATTGCCCACCACTAACTAAACCCTATGTCATTTTTATCTATTCCAGGTCCTGCTGCCCCCATACGAGGAGGCTATTGCCATCCCGCCCAAGGAGCCCCCGCCCCAGTATATGGAGGCATGAGCGCCACGTATTTCGCCGCTGGTCCTTTCAACGTCTTGCCACCTCCACCTTACTCCCCTCCTGCTACACCCTCTGACGCTAAAGTCCCACAATCCCGATGGCACAAGTTTATACCAAGTCGAAAGAACATTGATAAAGGAGATCCTACCTCCTAATTCCTAAATCCTACAACTTTGAGACGTTTCTTGGTTGTTGCTTCCCCTTCTTCAAAGACATTTAAGTTGTAGTCTATTGCTGCAGCTGCTGATCAAAAACATTTTTCTCGACTGAAAAGTGCACCAGCCGCGTGCCCACCAACTGTTACACTCTCCTGATACTGTGAATCCTTGTTGTCTTCATTGATACAAACTACCTAAAGAAGTGTGCATGCTTAGGAGTGGATGAGAAGAAATAGATGATCGCGATGGGTTGGGTTATGCAAGAAGAGCACTTTTTCAGAAATATAAAATGATAAATTCCTTCATTGAATGTAATGTTGGGGTATTTTTGTATGACTTTTGTATTACAAGTGTGAAAAGGAAAAAGCAGTGACGTAAATATAGTGTTAAAGTGATGTAAACTTGTGATGGTGTAGAAGAAAATTGTGTTGAAAAGGTTTCCCTGACCAATAGTCTTTCATTTTGTATTCACTATGTTGTCTGTTGTCACCACAGTTTCAATGGACAGTTCATGTAATCATCTGCAGAAGCACTTATTGTAAAACAGTGTCGAGTTGAAAGAAGGGCTGCACAATATTAGAAAGGAGTGCAATATCCAATTACTTGCAAAAATATTAGGACTGGCACTATAAGCTTCAAATTCAGTCAAAGCAGCTATTATGGGGCTAAAGTGAGAAACCAGATATTTAAATTTCAGGTTTTCCATTTTATTCTGTCACATTACAGTTTCATTTAAGGCTCTGACAAGACATTTATTTTGGAAAAAACTATAACATTGCAATTTATTTTGTGTCTTGCGATGTGGATTTTGTGTTTGCTGTTGTTATAATACATTTGCAGTATATTGTGCAGCCCTCATTAACAGTCCATCTCAAAAGGCACTGGACACTGGTTTATGTGTGGTACTGTGTTCATGTCTCGTATCCCATTCAAGTCTTGACTCTATTTGACTGTTTTTTATGCAGTTGTGATATTTTTAGTTGAGCTAACTTAGCTGGACTGAGGGCATTTTCCTACAAAGAGTGAGTGACATGCTGCTGAACATGCAGAGCTTAAGCGTATTGTGTATGTGTGTATGTTTTTGTGTGCGTTTGTGTGTTTGTGTGCGTTTGTGTGTTTGCCTGTGGCTGAGTGGGGAGTTATGACGTACATCTCTATATGTAGTTTCTTTTGCACATGGTGTGATATCATGTTGCATTATTTCAAGGCTGTGCCCTATTGAAATTCAGATAGGATTTTTAAAGCATTGATTGAGCTTAGCACAGTAGCACAAATCAATGAATGCTTAGTTAGTAGTACAAAAGTGAATGCCTGTCTCTTTGCGTAGACCTTATGCAGGCAATAACGCTGGAAAAGTAGACGCGCTAACTAATTCCTATGTAGATTTTATTAAAGGGACCCTATTATGCTAATTACTATGTTGTAATGTTGTATGCTGAGGCACTGACCATCTTGGAAGCTGAAATATTATTTTCACCTTTCTACGACTTTCCATTGTTTGCATTGACGATAGTTGCATTTCAAGGACTTAATTTAAAAGAACATGCACCTAATCTGAGCTTGTTCATCCGAGAAAAAGCAAAAACAATTCAAAATGCATAAATGGCATAATATGGTCTCTTTAATAAAGGTATTAACATGTGGTTTTATTCTTTCTATGCAACGGTTAGTGTACAATTTACCCTAAAAATAGTGGTCCATTTGATAATGTGGTAGTTATTAATAATGTACCTTCCTCTTTGTTGTCCTTGTGTCCCTGCTTTTGCAAATCCAACAAAATCGCACTTTTTCCTTAACAAAGCCAACAACTAACAGGTGTTTCTGATGCTGTCCAGCCTCCTGTGTTTTTGTGACATAGGCCATGTGCACTGTATGTTGTTACAGAGACTTCCAGCTGAGTGAGTACTGTATTAGGGCCTATAGAGAAATAGTGAAGGGAGGCTGATGGCTTTTGAAAAATATTACAATTGCTCAAGACTGTTCTACATTGCTGTCTGTTTACTTACATTAATCTTGTTGGATCTGCATGAGCTCCTGTCTTCAAGTCTAAATAATAAAGAAAAATATAATACAATTGATCTTGTGTGCTTACTTGTGTACATAAGACTATACAGTATAAAGAATCATCTTAAAGCTCCAGTGATATGTAGAATTTCTATATTAAAGTCTCAAAACTGTCATTCCCAAAAGGGTGTTTCAGGAAGTAGTGTATATAGTTTCAATATTCAGAAAATTTAAACTTGAAATGGTAAAAAACACTTACTGGCCATTTTTTAGGTAGACCTGTTTTCCTGATTGCAAGCTTAAATATTTAATCAGACTAATACAATCCATTGCATGCAGCCACATAATTTAGTCATACTGTATCTCAAGGTCAAACCTGCTGAAGTTCAAACCATCAGAATAAAGTAAAATTAATGCTGTCATGTTGCTGCATGTGATTGTTGATTAGATAACTGCATTTACAAACATTAGAACTGAACTGATGAGTCCAGAATAACTATGTTCTGTATAATGGTAAGGTATGGTAAGTGTGGTGCGGAGCTTATTTCAATCCTGACAAAATCAGCTTTATAATTCTAGAAATTCATACTCATCTCATCTCCTACCGCTCTCACTGGTCAATTAATTAGATAGACTTTGTACTTCAGATGGCACTTATAGGCTGTAGCCCACCTGCAGTCAAAAATGCATTTTTGTCCACACAACAGCACTTACTGATTATGATATCTTTTTCAAACCATGTAAACCTAAAACATGCACTTTTCAAGATACCCAAAGATGCTTTGTATGTAAAAATGCCTGTACAACATTAAACATTTAGAAATACACGTTGTACCATCAAACATGTCAAAATAAATTCAATGTATTCTGATGCTTGACTTGAACTTTTTTGTCCTGAACATGTGCATTACTAAATCCACTGTATTTGCAGACAGTGTGTAAAGGTCAGACATTGTTTTAAAATGCTGTGTTTAATTTATACTGACAATAGTGTATAAAACCTGAAGCTATTTTTTGTATTCCGTCTGCCTGCCTGTGTGTGTGTTGTTGTGTTGTTGTGTGTGCGTTTCTTGTTATGTTGTTGAGTGTGTGTTTTGAGGGAGTGAATGTGTGTCTTGTTGTGTAGTTGACTGCGTGTGTATGTATTCTGTGTATGTGTGTGTGTTGTTGACCTCACCTCGTGCCTGCAGATTCAGCATCTCTCTTTCTCCTCTGAGGGATGAACAAGTTGGCAGATCAGGGAGGATTTAGTCTGATGCCTCAAAATGGAGGCTGGCATTACCTTGGGCTCCACAGTAGGCTACCAGACAGACGGACTCACCTACTTTAGCTTTGGGACGAGACCAGACAGAAAAAATTACAAGTAGGTCAAATTCAGGCTGGTTTATGTCTGAAATGTTGGATAGACAAGCTAAATCTGATGGGCAGACAAAGTCAATTATTAGGTAGATACAGTTAAATAAATTGCAAAAAACTTTCAAAGCAACTTTCCAAAACTTCTATAAATAGTGAGAATATCTGTGTATTCTAGATCTGGACCTGGTGCAGACTTTTGTTTGTCATTTGTTGTGATAGTTCAATCATTTTCAAGATTTTCAAGAAATTGTACAAACCCTGTTTGGAAGACAAACTGAAATATATACAAAAAGTTTTGAAAATTAGTTACAATGAATGGTTTGAAAAAGACACATTATCCAGAGAGTGGCAATTATGTGGTTTGAGTCAATAAAAGGCAACATTACATTATGGCCCATGAAGCAGGTTGGCTACAGCAGCAAAAGACCACCCTGTTTGCTAGTGA
The DNA here is from genome assembly GCA_036025885.1 of Hypseleotris bucephala. Lineage (NCBI taxonomy): Eukaryota > Metazoa > Chordata > Actinopteri > Gobiiformes > Eleotridae > Hypseleotris > Hypseleotris bucephala. Next base: position 5,165 of record JAVQKG010219000.1, read on the forward strand.
GTGTATTTCAAGTAGTACATTTGTCAAGTTCAACTTAAACTATATGCGATCCAGTTATCAGTGGTGAAATTGAGAGGATACAGAGAATCTAGGATCAATATGAAATTGGCTTAAATGTAGTGGCAACTTATTTTATTGTTGCATCCAATATTGCATCTGCAGAATAGTAAACTTTTGGTTGATTCATTACATAAAGAAAATAATGTGTCTAAAATTAGACATTAATCAATTGTAAACAAGCTTTCTGTAACAGTGAGAGCCCTATGAGAACCAATGGGCTACTGTATACTTAATAGCTAGCGGCAGCTTTCCCCCCCCCTATTTATAGTGGTGGTCGTTCACACGTGTAAATTTGATTGTGCAACTGTTATAGGTATGTAGATATGAAGTTGTCCTCATTTGCTGCGAGGCATCTGGAGCATGTGAACGGATCAGGAAAGAGGAGTTCATTCAATTTAACTGGAATATCCGGAAAACAGCTTAGCCATGCAATGAGGAAAAACTGGGCCAGGCCAGTTCATAATGTTGGATGCGGGGCTTATGCCTGGCCTTGGTATAGGTCTGTGAGTCAGCTGTTTGCACAAAAAGTATTAAGGTTGAACACGACTTAATAATGATTCAAGATTCAACACTTACTGCCACACAAATATTAGGGACACATGTTTGGGATTTGTTTGGTGAGGTTAGTGCACTTACATTCATTCATCATACTCGCACTGAAAATGACACAAGAAAAACACTGATTCAAAAAGTGAGGGTTTTAATTAAGTAGATAGACAGCACTGGGATATGTACTGGTCTGGAATTTTGAAGTCCTTGTTTTAATGCTCCTTAGTCTCTTGTGAGAAGGCAGAGCTATAAGAGTTTGCAGAGTGGGACTGGTCAGTTAGAAATTTGAATGCCTTTTCTCCACATGTAGACAAAGTGGTCTTTTGCTTCTATGGCCCACTTGCTTCATGTTTTTCATCTTGTGTGTTCCAGCCTTCTGTGTCATGTAACAAGTGGTAATCCGAGCTGTTCCTTTTCTGTCATATCAAACCAGTGTCTGGAATCATCAATGCAGTTTTGCCCACAAACCTGCCACTCACTGAATGTTGTAGTTTTTTCCCCAAAACTATTTTCCGTTACCGATACAATGAGAGTTGGGCGAATGGTGGCACAGTGATTAGCACTCTTGCTTCACAGCAATAGGGACCCGGATTTGATTCCCGGATCGGGCAGTTCTGTGTAAAGATGTTCTCCCTATGTCTGCGACTTTCCTGGTTAAATAAAGGTCACCAAATAAATAAATACCCCTGGACACAAGGATTATATGTGAATGTTCTAGTAAATCCTACAGTTCTAAAATACTGCAGGTTCGTAATAAACATACAGAATGCACATGACTAAATCCACTGGCTTGATACAATGTGAGTTGACCTCATGGGAGACCAGATTTCCAGACCTAAAAACTAGGACACGTGCTGTATTTTTTTATGAAATCATGGTACATTTGAAATTACGTGATAAAAAAAATCTTCTTCTCTCATGCAATTTAACATTTATAAACTAAAGACAAATTAGTGTCCATCAGATATTTGTTGGGACATGGGACAAACTCATCCTAACTGAAACTGGGGTGATCCCGGCATCTGGTCAGCCTTTGAGGTGAGTAAATAGGTCTCTAATTAACTGTCCAGTGAGTTATTGGGCAGTTATGTGTCCATTTTAGACTGCAAAGATTGTTTACAGCTAAATTTTATAAATACATTAATATTCATATCAAAATCATTCAGGATAATCTGTTGGTTGTAAACATCACTTTTATGTGTTTTTAGTATCAGTTTGCAGATCTCCTTGATGACACCACGCTGCATGTTAAAATCCCATGTTAGCCATCCCTGAATGTCAGCAGTTACAGAAAAGCCTAATCTACTTTAATCCACCTTCCCTCAGCCAAATGTCTCTGCCTCCACTCGGCTCTGTGCTCCCAGCTGCAGCGGAGTGTGGTGTCTATGTTGACCTCTGGAAATCCAGCAGTGCATGAAGACCACACTGTACACAGCCTCAGAGATCTGCTGTTCCTGTTAGTTATATAGCTGAAGTTGTAGTACATGTAACTAATCAACTCTGGGCCTTTGGCAAAATCGCAAGGCATAGAAGAACCATATAATTGCTAACATTTCTGTAATTCATAGTATATGCGGCTTTTCTGGACTACAGTGGTTTTTCAATGTAGTAATGTTTAGAAACACAAAAGCCTACACTGAAAAAAATGAAACAGCATAGATTAAAAGCCTATCAAATTTGCAATATTTCAGATATTACTATCAAAAAAGTAAAACATATTGTCATTTCACACCCTGATAGCAATCACTCTTACAAGTACAAGGGCATCTGTATCTTGTGGCTACAGCGGGCTTCATTATATCAAGTTTGTGTGCACTTTATTGCTTTCATTTCTGTGAACAATCGTCTGGTATCATTTCATCAAGAAATTAATAACTTGAGTGTAGAGTTTTTTTGTCTTGCGAGGCAAAAATACCCTCAAAAATTGTATATACCTAAAAGCATTTAAACTAGTCTCCTTTGTTACATAAACTTTGCCAGGGTATTTGCCTCCTAGAGATCAGTGATTGGTGTTATGATAGAAGCAAATATTCTCCTGTAAAGCCTTTAATACCTCTGAAAGGACACTCTCCTTTCTCGATTACAGTCCATGGCCTAAGTGTCAGATGGTTTTTTAAGGTTTATGTAAGTGACAACAACTTCAGATCAGTGATGCAATTGCAATTTTGGCATCATCTTAGTAATATTAACTAATGCATATTGTGAAGCACTGCAGAAAGTTATAATCCTTTGGTGACGTAGGGTGGGCGATAAAGTGATATGAAGTTATGATCTGCTAATCTGGGAAAATCTATGAATCATCAGTGCATTTATTTATGCTCTATAGGCTCTTCACTGTCATTTTTACTGTAACAATGTATGTGTTCATATTTATAAAAAAGGAAAATAGTTATAATTGACACTGGAGTATATGTACTTTGAATTTGTAATGGTTTTTGAAGCAGTAGTCTTCTGTGTAAGACAAGAAAACTCAATGAAAATCATGTGATCTTGAACTCGTTAAAATCATGACACTGTATTTTTCCCCATATACCCCACCCCTACTTTGGTGTCACCTTTGGTAAAAAAAAAAAAAAAAAACGCTCCTAAATCTTGTCAACTGCTTAAACCTGTTAAATGCAATAGGTTTATATCACTGCTGCTCCCTTGTGGACATGTGCAGATATGACACTGTTGAAAGGGGAATAAATCAGACGAGAAATTAACTGTTTACACCGACTTTATTTATAACAACGGGGAGAGGTTACTGGGGCTGGGGCTGCTGGTCGGGCATGCTCCTGATGATGTCCGAATCGCCTAAAGGGGAGAAAGTAAAACTCATTAAAAATCATGCTTTGTCCTGTGAAATACTAGCACTACTTCAAAACATTTCAATAACATGTTACCAAAGGAACAATCACAAACAAATCAGGCAAATAGCTAACAGTTTGACCGATTGCTCCAAATGGACTTTTTCTAGTCCTGCAGCAGACTACAGAGGGAGGTCCCACAGGCGCAAAAATGTGTTTACTTGATCATTATACACAAACCTTACCTTTACATAATTTATTATACACATACGATGCTACACTTATAACCTGGATATTTTATGCATTTTGTTTTAGCATACAGTACATACAAATACTATGTAAAATCTGAAGCACTCACCAGGATCAATGATGGCCAGTGTGCAAACCCTGTAGTACTTTCCGCAGGCTGTGCCAAGCTCAATGTTGTTCCCACTGTAGTGATGGACACCAGTCTTAGCCAGCATGGCATAGTACTCAATCTCAGATTTCCTGCAAATTGAAAAATATAAAATCAAAAATAGTAAGTAAATGGAGGTATGGTGGTAACAGATACCAAACCTCCCACCATATACATCATAAAAAGTGCAAATAGGTTTATGCTCAAGTTTTAATTACCAAAGAAAGACATTATGTTTATTGTAAAAGATTGGTTGCATCCCATTACCTACAGTGACATTAGCAATAATAGAGACAACAATACACAAAGTACATGCCTAACTAACGCCATACCTGAGTGCAGGGCAGTTGTTGGCCAGGATGACCAGCTTGGCTTTACCCTGGCGGATCATCTTCTGGGACTGCTTGTATCCCAGGACGTACTTGCCACTCTTCATCACCAGCTGGAGCCGGGAGTTGATGGACTCCAGGGACTTTTTCTGTTTCAGTGATATGGACATGTCAGTACAGAGTCAACTACACTTCAACAAGACATCTGTCTCAACCGCGTCTACACGGAAGGCTAAACCTTATTTAATGTGACATTTTCCCATTAAATAGCACACTCAGAACTAACTTCATGACAAGATTAGTGCTACATTTCATAGGTTTTGAGAAGCGTCTGTCATTAGCTTAGCATTGGCCGAGCTCTCTAACGCATGGTTTTATGTAAACAGCGGCAAGACAAATATTAATTAGAAGCTTCTTGAAGATTTGATCGATTTCAAGACTCATCGACTAAACAGCAGACTGGATGAGAGACAATTTGTAACTTTAAAAAGGCTAAAACTAGCAGGCCGGGACAGAGACCCGTCCCCACGTGAAGTAGCCGAGCCCAGCGGCAGCGTGTGGACTGTGGACAACTCACCGTCTTCTTTGCGGCCACCATTTTTGTTGTTTAGTCCGGTTTGGCCAACCTGCAAGCAACAAGGGACAAAGAGAGGAACCGTGTTAACATGTGTCTATTAAAATAGCACTCTGTGACAAATATAGGGGTATTTTAAATCAAATATTGAGAGCGGAGCTTACTATGAGTTAACTCCAATATGGCCTCGGAGAGAAAGGAAGTCCCATGGTGCTTTGCGCGTCTTTCTGTAGCTGAATGTGCGCAGAAGGTTACCGCGCAGCACACGCACCTCAGATTTACAGCTTGGATTCATCATTTATCCAAACATTTAAAATTAACCGTGGCTTTACCCCACTCAGACTCATTTAGTCTAATGTAGCAGAGTGCTGTTTGATAATGTAATTTTTCAAAACAGGAGTAGTAATTTCCAACTTTAATGGCTATTGTTTGTGAGAGCATTTGATAGGCTATATAAGATGTTGTTTGACAAAACCAAAATTCTCATCAGTGCTAATAGAAATGCATAAAAGTTCACCCTGGTGAACATGGGAGAAAATCCTTTGCTCATGGGAACAATGGCAGTAGCTATGGCACTGTAGGCACGCGCTACACTTCTCCCGCCCCAAAAGCAAAGCGCTCAGACTAAATAATGCATTTCTGTCACTGTCACCATCCTCTATTCCGTTCAGCCCATAGGTTCAGCCCTAATTTCAACTGTACTTTCCACCTGTGGCCTCGGTTGGCACAGTTTCGGAGGAGGAACCACGATGCGCAATTACGCACAAGAGGACTAGAGGAATTTGACTTGGCGTGGCACTGACCAGACAATTTGGAGACAGGATATCTATATGAGCCACGTCAACAGGGCATCAGCGGCATCAACACAAACCTAAAGTTAGACACGCAGTCCTCTATGCGCACCGGACAGGATGGGCTGCTCCACCAGTTCACAAACTAATGCCGTAGACCCGGCTCGACCCAGCAGCAAACCCGAGGAGAGCAACGGGGCCAGCACGACAGGTCAGTCCTTGCTTGTTTTTTATTTGAATAAATTCAAATGAATTGGCTCTAAATATTAATGTAATTGCGTGATACTGGCAGCGAGGTAAAACAAATAGCAAAAGGGGGAAAGTACTTTTAAAACTTTATAAATTTGTTGTCTGCTATGCAAACCATTGCCTATTGGGTCATTTTGCACCTGTTTCTATAACATGGTGATGCATTAATAAGTCTAATAAATAGTCATTGTTGAAGGCATTACAATTAGGCTATGGGCTATGTAAAACTTGGGGTGACTTGGCATTGAACACTGAAAATTGCCAAAATGTTCTTAAGGTCTATTGTTATTGGTCTCTTAATATTTAGTTTTTTATTGTTTTATTTTAAACTTGAGTTGACATTGGCCATGACCAGCAAACATAACTTTTCTGACTGTATTGCACTATTTTGTGTTGCTTGTATCCTAATATGGCTGATTTAAGCTTTGTATATTTTAATTGCATTTTTATTGCTTTGTTTTCTTTGTGGTGCTTCTAAAAATAGACTTGGGGCTTCTTGTGTCCTTGATGTCATTGCCTTATCCGTATAGAGTATCCTCATCCTCTTACCTTCACCCGAGTCCATGATAAGAAAAAAAGAGAGTAAATGCAAATGGCCACTACAGACGATATCTCTGGTGCCAGTCAGGTTGGGTGTCTGTATGGGAAAGTTTATTTGTCGTTGATTAACAGTGTTTTTGGCGCTGCATCCTCTCTGATAGAGCCGCTATATCACCAAGAGCGGCTTTGATGACAGTCTACGGTTTCAGTAGGGAAATGGAGACGCCACTTTGAACACTTGTCTGTTGTAGTGAGTCAAGGATAGACAGGCTGCAAAACCAGAAACACATTTGGAGGAAACGGTCTTTAAGTATGTGACATGTTGGACAAGGCTAATTTATGGTTATCTTTGGTGGAATTATAGTTGACATTAAAATAAGTAAACATTTCTATGGACAATGTATGTGGTTTTGCAAAATGTATTTTCTAACTGCTCTGAACTCTGAGATCTGGCATCACAAAGTCACAAACACATAATCATGCACTCACAGATTTGTCATGGGAGTAAACCAGAAATGGATCCAAAAGAAAAAACTAAAAACACCTGAGTCTAAAATAATAACACAGTCAATAGGGCTGCACAATGTTTAATTTGCAAAACTAGCACTGTAAAAGTATGCTCCTCTTAGCATGTCACTATATTTGGCCAGTCATAAAATACATATTCAAAGCAAATAGTCATTAGGAAAAGGGAAAACATATCTTAACCCAAGTTTTGTGTCTTTAATGTCTGCTATATTTTAATAATTTTCAACACCATGACTGCAAATATGTAACCTAGATT
>JAVQKG010219024.1:0-10485 GCA_036025885.1 Hypseleotris bucephala
TCATAGAGGCACCAAAGTCTTCATATGTATGCGTCTTCATTATATGTAAGTGCCCAGAAAGTTAGAAGTAGATCTGGCAAAAACTGTTTGAGTTATAGCATTTAAAAGTTTAAGCTTAATAACTTAATTAATATTCATCGCAGATGTACCCAATTTTAAACACTTCGTCCTAAAACAAGTCCTGACCATCGCTGAAAGCTTCATCCAAATCCGTGCAGTAGTTTTTGAGTTATCTTGATCACAGACACGCACGCACGCACGCGGACATGCACGCACGCACACACGCCAACGCCGGCGATCACAGAACCTCCTGGCGTCGGTAATAATTAGGAATCCCACGATCAGAGTTCCAAATATAAACAAATCTTCAACATCTTCCACTGACAGGACCTCCAAACAGAGCACCTGCCAGGTCTGGTAAGAGTCTCAACCAGCCTGATGGGTTTCCATCACAGCCAACATGCCCAGCTGAAACCCATCCCAACAAACTTCTATATTGCCAGTAATTTAATTGTGTCTGATGAAGTGAGAAGGTGGACATTGCGAAAGTGAAAGATAAGATCAGCTCAGCTCAAGTAACTTGAGAACAGTTTTTTGTTGTTTTTTTGTAAAATGCATGGTATCAGGCAATTGTAGAGACATTGCTCATAAATGACACACACACACACACATCTGGTGCAACAACGATGTCCCAAAACTATTATGATGGTAGTTTTCTTTGTATCTATCTTACTGACGTAGTCCCTGATTGACTAATGTTTTAATGGATGTTTTGGAAACTCAGTGAGCTCTGAAATTATGACTTACGAGTTGATAACTTTGGAAAATGATTTCTTTGGGATCACAATTGCACAAGAAACAAATTAAATGCAATTACAAAATATGTGCTATGTTTAACTACATTATAATGGTTTTGTGGTCAATTCTGTTCCATTTAGATCTTCACCAAAGCAGTGATTTGGATACCAAATCAGATGAGTTTTCATGTTGGATGCACTTTTTCAGGCACAAAGTACAGTATACACTGCCTTGTTTCCCTTATAGGCTGGATTTCATTCTAAATCTATATAAGCTCTCAAAATCTTGTAAATTGTCAGTTTATCCTGACAAACTTATACATTGCCAGTACTGTTTTGTCACCATAGATATATTCATAGTGCCTTCTTCAGATCACAGTTCAATGAAGTAACCAGATTCTACTATGGTTAGTGATGCACAGACAAACAGCTGTGTTGATGTTACAGTCCCCCTGAACCCTGCAGGATCACCTCATCTCTTAAATCTCTCTGTGGGCTTTCATTTTGTCTTTGTCTGGTTCTAGCCCTCCTCCGTATAAATTAATCACAGACAGAAGGTCACAGTTAAGGACAAAGAATGTCTAGACAAATGCATCTAGGAAATGCGGTTCATAGTCAATCAAAAGGTCTAATCTTCATAATGAGAAACTTTACACTAGTTTACATGTTAAAATATTACCCATGTACTAAACAAAATGGTTAAGGTTATATACACTTGATTCAAACCTGGTTTATCATACTCTAGCTATGTCTTAGGGCAAAGCACTTTTCCTACATTGTGGTGTGTTTAGTGATGGTCAGAGTATTACTAGTTACTGTGTAAATGTGATGTCTTGTGTGTTGCAGTTACTGTGTGTACCTGCGAGTGAAGCAGGCCAGTGTTGCCTGTAAACTGAAGCTGTGGAGCGCTCAGCTGGTTAGAGACAGACTAGTGTGTGCTGAGTGTCAGAGTGACGCCATGTCTAAGTCCGACCGCTGTGGAGGAGATGGTCTCGAAGGCACCAGGTATAAATATTCTACTCATTTTCCTGACCATGGCTTAATTTAGGTTCTCTAAATATATCAATCTATGTGTCTTCTAGGACCTTCTGGGTGGCAGCTTCAGTCCCTGGTTGCCATGGTTCCTGGGTGAGAGAGTCGTCGTCAGAGGGATGTCACTGTCCGCCCTACTCTGTGCTCTTCGTCTGAGCCCAGTCCTAAATCTAAATCAGGGACAACAAACTCCAGGATACTATAAGAGACTGTTCACATTCAGGGCAACTTTATACCAGCTACATCCTGCCACCATCTCGCATAATCATCTGTACTGTATTTACTATATTAAGCACACTGCAATGCTTTTTACTCTTTCGTCTCAAAAACACATCAGCCTCTAGTCCCTTTAATCTTTGCTATCTACCTCTTTTTATGCAAGTGCGTTTTGGAAATGCACCATGTAAAGCTATATAAATCTATTACTTTGTATATTGCTTTTTACATTTTATATTTTTAATTGTTTTGTATAATATGGCAATGTGCCTAAAGCTATTTTTGTCCACCCGTCTAAAACATATTGCTTAAAGGGGATTGTTCAAACTCTATTTTTCTTCTTTTTTTTCTTCTTTTTTAGCTTTCCCCTGTTTATCTACTTACATTTGGGTAGTTCTGTGTGCTGAGGTGCTGATCTTCTCAGGAGGACTTGGTTCAATCTTTTTATGTGAAATCCCACTTTCCAAACACGTTACATTGTTTGCTTTGACTGTAGTAGTAAAGTGGGTGTGGCCTACAGGGGGAAATAGGGCCTCAAACACTTTGGAATGATGTTAATGAGTGTTTAAAATACATTTTGGCCATGACCAACAGACAGTGGACTCTCAAATGCATCATTTAGTCCTTGTCTATAAAGGCAGGCCTATATCTAGTTGAAGCCTGTGTTTGAAAAATCTCACTCTCTAAGCTTTCACAGTATGCATGTAAACTCCATAAACACCTTTTCTTTAACATAACCACATTCCTTCATTTTTTCTGCTCCTTCCAGAGTTTTGTCTTATGTTTGTTTCCATCAGGAAAACCTGTTAACTTTTACAAGCCAAAAAGTCTACTGTGTAAAAGCTTTATTGCCTCTTTACCAGAAAAGCATCAGCCTAAAATTTCTCAAAACAACGTTACTCCCATTTTATCAATTAACAAGACATCCTCCCATCACTCCCCAGACAAGTGTTTTTCTTTCTATCCTCCTCTCTGAGTATCTGCTGTTAATTCAAGCCAGCTTTGATTTGATACAACTGAACATATGTTTTGTGTTTATTTATTATTATAAAATTCATATTTCTAGTACAACGTGGCCTTATCTGTACACTGTCCATTGGTAGAAATAAAGCGTGTATCCAATTTTTACACAATTTAATTTGTTTTGGTTATTAAAGTGTGATGAACTAAAAACAAATAAAGTACTAAGAAAGGCAGTGTAGGGATGCTTTCAAAATGATTAAACGTGTGACTCCTAATGCAAAGTGTGCAAACAGTTAGGTAATTAAAATTTTGGGAGGAGGTGGGAGCAGCTTATGATCTACCATTAATTTAGAAATGTATACCCTAGAAGTGGTCACATTGTTTTGTTGTTTCTTTAAAACTACCTAAAACATTTTCAGAGCTTAACAAATTGCATAAACACTTTACACCATTAGCAGAGTTTTGCTTCATTCTTGGCATGCATTCCTGAGTGTAAACGAAATGACGACAAGCAAAAGCCAGATAATGTATGTTATTTGACTTTGTGTGGACAGTGTTGTCCTACAATTTGGGTCTGTTTTGTGATGTAACACCCAGGGTTGGGGAGAGTGTGTGGACAGGTACAGCTCAAGGCTTTCCATCACATGTAAATACAGCCATTTGACTTATTTGACAGCATGCTGTTTTCTCTGAATGGAAGGCAACTAAAAAGATGTTGATAGAACCTGAATAACGGTGTCTTTTAATTTATCTGAACAAAACAATTCATCAGAATTTTTTGTGTTTAGTCTGTAGTTAAGTTAAAAAATAATAAAGCATATTATTTGATAGAAAATGTATGTCAAATTTGATCTGCTTAAAAACAAACTGATTTAGTTTTAAATAAGCATAACAGGTCAGACCATCTTTAAGAATCTTGTACTTGAGAACTTCAGAATAATCTATTGCTTGACTTGACTAATGGTAAAGTAAAAAAAAATCATTAATAAGTGTATATTCACAATTTGATCCATGATAACAAACAATAAACAACACAAAGCAACAATGTGAAGTAGTATAGCCGAGTATTTCAGAAACATCTCTTCCATCAGACATCATGATTGCCTTCTCCTGCTCTTCTCTCTCCTCCCCATAGCTTCAGAGCCAACAGCCCTTGGTCAGCACAACTCTTTCTCTTAGTTCAACAGTGGTAATAAAGTGGTGTCCGCCTGCGTGTGTCCCTCTCAAACTGCATGGCTTCACCTTGCGCCTGATCTCTATACAGCTCCACAGTGTAATGACCAGGACAGGCCTGTGTCTGGCCCAGTGCCTGATGTCCTTCGACAGCAGTATGTTCTAGGATTACTTCTTCTGAAAAGGGGGGCATTCCAGCACCGCCAGCCTTTGTCACAGAGTGGCCACTGTTTGCTTTGTATAAGACAGCTGTTCAAAGCCCTGCAGCCCCTATGGATGTGACTGAAGCGAGGGGAGACTTCCGCTTTTTAGGCTGCACGAGTAGATTAGAGACAGACAAGTTGTGTCAGGGCACTTTAGGACACTGTTATAGAATATTACAACATAACCCCATAGATTACTGTATGTTGTGTAAATATTGTGTAGGTATTATATGTTTGTAAGTAAAAATAGAGAATTTTCTATATGGTTACTTAGTACTATTCATTGCAATATAAAAATGTCCATTTAATTATTTGTTTATAGTCCACAGTAATCCTAATGCACAGGGAAGCCTCAAGTCCCCTGTTTGCTAGAGGACCATATATGGAAGATTTTGCATCAAAATATTTAGCCAATAAGTCTTGTGACATTTATGGCTGCTGTCTCATTAAAAAGACCAGACATCCCAGGACCTGGCTCAGGTTGTTGGGGGCCCCCCGACACTGTGCCCCCATCCCACACTGTATTGCCTCAGTCAGTGACGTGTTTACATGTTTTTCAAAGTCCCATACTGCAATTAGCAAGTCATCCTAATGAGGGCTTGTTGGCTGTGTAAAAGCAGCTGGTCCAGCCTGGAGGAATGATAATGAATAGACCCTTCAACCTGAAGACCTAAGCTATGCACAGCAACACAGCTGCAGCACACAGAGGCAATAGTCAACTTCTACCTGCGGTGATCATACTGAAAGGAACAGTCAATGGCTTGTGCAGTGGGCCATGTCTCATTAGGTAAAATAAAATTTTTAGTGACTTGGTGCACTGCAACGCTGAACGTTAGAGATTTTTTAAAAGACATTCGGGTAAAAAGGTAGGAAAGAAAAGGTTAATAGCCCTACTACATTGGCGCCACCATGTGGTCATTTGATATAGTGCACCACTCAATTCAGTATAAACATTTTTATTTGACACTAGATCACACAAGACATAAAAAAGTATGTTGTACTTCAGTTAGATAATTAGATAATTATAGTGTATTTGCATTTTAAAATAATCATATTTTGTCACTGTTGCCTAAAAAAAAGGTTCACATTACTAACAAGTGATCATTCAATTCTGACATATATGATTTGGAATACTTATATTTGTAAAATAAAATCAAGAAACAATGGGATACAATGACAGGCTGAAGAAAGTGAAGCACTTTATGGCAAGGGTTAGTATGCTGTAGTGAATCTACAGTATATACAAAACATACAGCACCAGACAACTGCACACAAGCTGATTTAGATGTAAGGCAGAAATAATTAAAGCTAGTTCTGCAAAATCCTGGTAAAAACGCTGAAATGCAGGTGGAAGGAGAAAAATTGCAACAAAATAAAACTGCAGCAAATGTTTAAAATAGTATTTCTGACACTCAATGAAACAAGAAAGGCCTACGAGGTGAGTCACGTGAGATGAAGTGGACTTGCATGTTTCACTGTGAACAGTCCATGTGTTTATTTTATTTCAGTTTTTTCATCTGTTGGTTTGTGTTATGAATCTTCAGATCCATATTGTCCACTTTATTCAGTAGTGAATCAATAGAGGCATCCTGGTCATCAATTTCAGACTGCAGACCCAGTCCAAGGTTTTTAAGTCTTTTTAAGCCATCTGACATCTCATCTAAGTTTCAAGAACAATAATATAAAAATAGTAATTGGTAAGCAGCAAAAACGTTAAAAATACAAACTACACTTGCAGATTTAAAGCTTACCCAAGTTTTTGTCCAAAGTGTGGTGAGCCTCTCTAAGTACTTTATTTTTTGGGTAGCCATTTTGACCGTATGAGCGATCATCTGATGAAGCAGCACCAAACCCTACAATAAAAACACATCAAAAGTAATTAAGATAAATGTTGATTATATTTCAACAATACATATAGAGTTCTTTGATAACACTCACCTCCTGTATCAAGCTTTCTTAGGTTGGGGTGGCTAGCTTGGTACTTATCTTCATAACCTCTACTGCAAGATATGGCATTCTGTAATCTAAAATAATAGATATGTTAGTTTAAAGTTTAAATCAGTCAGTGATACAGATCACTGCTTGTGATAGAGCTAGACAATGAGACTCACACAGTATGCTAACGCATTTACTATTACCACCATACCAATCATATTGTTGTACTACTGTATATGATGTTACAAACAATAGCATAGATGTTTAAGCTTATACGTAGTGTCTCTGTGCCACAATCCTCACTAGTCAAGACAAAAATATCCACCAAAAAATCTGACAATATAGACTGAAAGCAAATAACATACAGTAGGTGAGGTATTATGTGTTGTACCTGTCATTGGCCTGGTAGGCTTTGGGCTCCTCTGGAGGTGGCTTTGTCTCTGGGTTTCCTTTAAAGTAATTGACCAAACCTCCCCACACACTCTTGATGCTGTTAATATGTTTCTGACTGGTCTTTAGGTCCTGGTCCATGTTGTCCAACATCTTGTCAGTCCTCTTCAGCACTTCTCCTTGACGCACTAGTTCCTTTGAGGAATAAGGCATAAAACATACATACCTTTTAAATAATTTAATTGACCATTGATTAATATTCAAAACACATACATTATTTCTGATAACGTTAGTTACTACAGAGCACAACACTTTAAGCGCAGGGTAATCGTACCTCTGCAGTCTCCACACCCATCTTTTCCGATTCATTAATGTAGCCAAGTGAACGGTAACTACTGTCCACTGCAGACTGAGCTGTTCGCATCACTTCTTGTTGTAGGTACTTTTGCCTCCTTTCTGCTTCAGTTAAGCTACTGTCCCCAAAATCACCACCATCATCATCACCAAACCCTCGGTCTTTTTTAGGTCTGAAATCTTCATCATCAGCATCATCTGCAAATGGGTTGTGGGACTTTGGGTACGCCATCTGAGAGAAAAAGAAGACGGCACAACATTCATATAGCAGAACTTAGTTTAGTGTCGTTTAGTTTTGTCAAAGACATTGTCCAATCATGTTGTTTTATCTAGTTGTAAGCTGGCAAGTACTTGACAAAAGATCGGCTAACCTTAGCAGGTTAGCTAATAATCGATAAAACTGTCAATAAAACAAATACGCATAAACGAATGCCACAGTATAGACTTAAACACTTAGATACAATAACTTAAAAACACATGGTAAACTGTAACTACCAAAACCAGTGATTTAATAATCAAACCTTTTCGAAGAGGGGCAGTTGTTGCTTAATCAGCTGACAAAACCCTTCCGGACTCAACGTCACGACGTAAAATTACGTAGCGCACGTTAAAATTCTAAACACGCAAAAAAAATATTTCTAGGCTTCTGGGTGTCAAGTAAGTATAACGAAAGAAAGAAAACGTTTGGTCTGTCATTGATAACTAAAAATCGTTGTAAAACTAGTGGAGTGAAATGAAATGTCAGCAAACCTTGGCCCTGCCGACCCACCGTACTGCGGCTGAGCGCCTGTCCCTCCCATCGATACAGTTCAGTGTTTGATGTAGTGTAAACATGTCGGTAGTGGGGGGTGGCACGAGAGGGTTTTATTTCAATACAGTTCTGTCTTTAGCCCGCTCTTTGGCTACACACCGTCCTGCGCCGATAGAAAAGGTAAGGGCTCCTTCATTTGAAACATAGTTAAGGGTTAATCACGTTAAGCAACAGGGTTGATGTACAGTACGCCTGGGAGCTCCGCTTCCGCACAGTGGCCGTGTTTTGACAAGTGACATGATAATAATGGGTTACAGGTGTTCATGAGTGAATGCTATTGCAGCCTGGATAACCGTATGGGTTTACAGTAAATGTAAATAGAGAAATGACTGTATGCAGCCAGGCTGGATCAGCACTGCAGTCAAACAGGTTCACGCAGTTAGGTGACAGGACAGCTAACAATCTCAGATCCCATGTAGGCTAATTCAAAGCAATCGTGCCAACATCTTGAAAATCTACATAAAAACATCAGAAATGACAAACAGGTAGACTACTGAGTTGCACACCCTTGTAAAAGAGATCCTGTCCCTTGTAAAAGAGATCCTGTATCTCAATGGGACTAA
Source organism: Hypseleotris bucephala (assembly GCA_036025885.1). NCBI lineage: Eukaryota > Metazoa > Chordata > Actinopteri > Gobiiformes > Eleotridae > Hypseleotris > Hypseleotris bucephala. Next base: position 8,438 of record JAVQKG010219024.1, read on the forward strand.
CCTGTTAAATAAAACATACTGAATTAATCTCTGAAACCAATAACCAGAAAAAAATCCACTGAAATGGATCCTGGTTAGATTTATCAGCTCTTCCATCTTGTGCAGGGGCCAAATAGGTTACATAGTCTCTGAATGGGAAGATATCGTTGTTGTTCTAAGTCCTCACCAATGATTTGTTTTTCAGGTCAAGAAACTACAATGCATGTGTCCACTGGAAGTGCGTGGGGTGTTCACTCTAGATGTGCGGAGGAGAGATGCTGTGGTTGCCTTAGGAGTCTTTTTGGTGGAGTCTGGGCTACAGGTATGTTATAAATACTACAGTCAGTGTATGTCTCTTTATCTTTACAATATATTCACATAAACTCAAGCAATAACAGAGAAGAGAAAGAAAAAGTTACACATCTGATGTAGTTACAACGACTTGTAAGTGCAAACACTATTGCACTTTGTGCCATGGTGTGCCAACATATGCAGTTGTTTGTAGTGTGTAGTGATTTGCCTTTCCTCTGCAGCACAAAGATATACTTGTTCCCTACTTACTGAGCCTATTGAAAGGACTGCCACAAGTCCAGTGGATTGAAGAAAACTTGGGAAATCAAGCAAAGGGTAAGAATAATCCTTTTTAAGTTCATTTCATTTTATGTCTGATTGTGTACTAACTTCTGACACTATTAGAATTTGTTAATATAAATTCATATTAATAGTCCTGTCAATTGTACAAATACATTGTACAAATACTCATTAATTAATTCTACCTTTGTTTTTCAGAGTTTCTTCCAGTTGCAGAAAACTTTGGGTTCTGTTTAGTGACTCTTTTGGCAGATGTGGCTCAAAGAGACCCAAGTTCCAAAGAGGAGGTAGGTAACTGGAATAGATTTTGAGGTGTCATTTCTGAGACATTGTCAATCATTTTTGTAATGTTTGTTCTTCAGATCTTAAACACCATAATGGAAGTTATGCAGTTGTTGCAAGAGATGTGCCAAACACCTGATAACCATAACAAAGGTAGGCACACAGATTAATTAAGGACATACAGCCTTTACCAGCTGCGTAACGTAGTGACGACGGGCCCTGGTGTAGGCTTTGATGACGGGCCCCTATTAAATACTTTGTAATGACATTTTGGCTGAATGAAATGTTGTAAAACTAGCTTTCTCGCTAACAGATGCCTAAACGAGCACATACTTGGTAAAAGAAGAGTCAGTGTCTCCTGTAGCTGCTCTTGAACCACTGCTGTTGACAATAATCACAAATGAGTCTGATTTTGCTCATTTAGCTCCTGTCACTGGTCGCTTTTGTTCTATTTTTTCTTATCGTTTTTTACTGCTACTTTTACGTTTGGAAGGCATGCAACATGGCGCTTGATCAAAACATTGAAATTGATTGGACAATGTAATATTACCCAGCAGCCCTTGCTGCTGATGTGTAAAAAATTAGCACCATGACAGAGAACAGTATGTCAGATATCTAGGCCCTGATTAAATTCAAGTTGTGCTGGTTAAAGATGAATATTTTAAAAGTGAGTAATATCAATAGAAAGCTCTATAAAACTTTGAGGGCCCGAATGGGATGGGCCCTTTTCAGTCACGGGCCCTGGTGCGGCTGCACTGGTAGCACTGCCTGATGTTGTGCCACTGTTCCTGCCCCTGTCTCCTCAAAATGATTTCACTGCATTACTCAGACACATGCCCAGTGCCTCTCGGCCCTGCCCAAGTCGCTGTGTGTGTGGGAAGATGACTCACTCCTTGCCTAAAAAGAAAACCATCTGTACTCTTCACAGCAGGAAGCGATGACAACTGTTTATTAATATTTAGTACTCAATTTTGAGTGTATTGGATTAGATCTTTATTAATAATCTTTCTGAAATCTGAAAGAAAAAAAGTCCTTTTAAAAAGCATTTTATATTACACACTTAGTATTAGGTAATAGTAATAGTAATAACTTTATATAGCACTTTTCAAAAACAGGGTTACACAAGTGCTTTACATAATCCCAAGTGGTATGAGAACATCTTAAAGCAAACATTCTCAAAGATGCCAAAAATTGGC
>JAVQKG010219238.1:0-13828 GCA_036025885.1 Hypseleotris bucephala
TCTTGGATGAGAGCCGAAACGTCTTCAACTCAAAACCCAAGTCCAGATGACTGATTTAAACCTTCTTCAACTTTGATTGACTACCTGGATAAAAGAATGAACCTTCACAGAAAAGATAACAGCAATTGCATAATGAGACTATCCTGGAGCTTAGAGAGAGTTTTCAGAAATCACAGGTTTCATGTGGGCGACGTAGAACAAAACTATTTTGAAGTCACTGTTGTGGGCCCTACTTTCTTTCGTACCTCATGGGAAAATATATTTTTATATATTTTTGATTGATTATCTTGGCCATAATAATAATATCACTTGAACCTAGTAAATATAATAATGTTCAAAGGGCATTAAGGAGAAATAAATGATGATTACAACAAACAATTATCATAATAAAAGGAAAACCCAGATAAATGGATTGTTAGTGTTTTTATTGCAGTAAACAATATTATTGTATATTGTCCCATCCATCCCTAGTTTTATCTATTAATATATTTGTCACAACTGTCACATAGTATGTATGTGAGAGTGTCTTCTGTTTGCATCCTCTCTCTGAATATCTCTGCAGGTTAATATATCAAAGAGTTACATTTTTTTTTTATAAATCAAAAGCAATAATTCACACTTACGGCTTTATCTACAATATTTTGTGGTCCATATTAGGTGAACCATCTGTATTGACTTGAACCGCTGGAGAACTCAGTTGGTCTGCAATGAGAGGTGCTTAAAACGCAGCAGGAGCTATAATCAACCATCGATTCATGTGCAGAGGAGATGTGGGCAGCCACTGAGGCCCTTTCCATTTTGATAAAACTATGATGTATTGTAGGTGAGAGCAGGGTAACAAGCTCAGATAATTGTTTTGGTGGTGTTCCCTCCCCAACTATAGCGCAGTCTCACTGAAGGTCATGTGTTATTGAGTGTTGGCCAGCACTTGTGACCATAACTGTTGCTACATAGTTATTGATCCAGGCTATTTCTGGTGTTAAAACTGTGATTTGCAGCCGTGGATCATGAAGACGTAAACAGAACTTTTCTAAGGTGTGATGAAATCAACTGGTTTAGCAGCAAATTAAAGTGCATTTATTAGAACCATCAATATAAGTAGTAGTCATATTTTTTATTGATTGATATCAAGTAAAAAACAAAATCATATTATATTATATTATCTAAGGTTACGCAGGTTGCATTTATGTTCAGGTTACGTTGTTTGTTTAGTAGTTCAGAGTCATAATTCTGACTGTTTTGGTTATTCAGTATCTTGTGACTAACAGTTAGAGAGTGTTAAAAGTCAATGCAGTTTGGCCTCACCTGCTCAGACCAGGGGTATTTGAGACCTCATTAAGTGGAGATCACAGCTCTGTGGTCAGACAGACTCATCTGTGCCAGATGACACTAATACAGACACATTGAAGAGCTTACCTTTGTCATTCTGCCAAAAACGTCCTATTAAATACATAAGAAACATAAATCACTACAGCAGTGTTTAGTGTAAGAAAATGGCTCAGTATTTTGATGCTACAGTTAGAAACGTAAAAAGAGTAATATAATTCTCAAAACTATATATCCAGTAATGAGGACCACTCAGGACTGAATGTGAATGTAACACATTTTGCTTGGTAATGAAAACACAGCAGGACTGTACCTTTGGTAATTGCCTGAAACTCATCAGCATACATTAAACACAGTACACTGCAATGCAGGGATCATTCTTGTTCTGGGGCTCAGGACGTCTTTGTCCACCAAGACAAATGCTCACTGCAGACGCCTCGGATGGCTGCATGTGGCTTCATTAAAAATAGATGTTTATATAAATGAGTGGAGGGTTGTGATCAACTGTTAAGTCGTTATTCAAATAGGTTCCCCCTACTGTTTTTGTAATTTTAGTTGGACCTCAATGTTCATTCCTCATTTACAGCTCTCGTCTGCATCACCAGGAGTGCCTTTGTGTAGCTCTAATTTACAAACAAGTGAGTCACATTTAATCAAGGTTGATTCAATCTTCTCAGTCCAGGGTAATGAATTGACTTTTGAAAATCAAATACTTGAGGTAGACTGAAGCAAATTCCCAGATTTAATTAAACACTTATAGTCTGCTCCTAAACTGTACGTGCTGAGGCTGTAGTGAGACTTGGGTGGAGATAGTGCGAGTCTTGTTGTCAGATGGTCTTTTATTTACTTTAGCTCCTCCTGGATTGACAGTGAGCACCTGCAGAGGCCAGTAGCTGTGCCCGCTAAGCTGATGTGTGTTTACACGCTTGGCCGACTCCAAGAGAAGCCCTCCACTGGAGAAATGAGGCTGAGGGGCCTAGTGCCAATCAACAGCATTTTACGGTCTGACTAAACCCAAACACAAGACAGACAGAAATCAAGCATGCTTTTGCATTTGGTCCATATGAACCAGATTCCACCACATTACTGCAACTATTTCTGTTTTAGAGAAAAGAACTAACAGAAGAGTTTAACTGCAGCAGAGGCTGGATCCTTTATGTCAGCCTTTGAGAGAGGTTGTAGGTGATAAATTATTTTCTCATCGATTGGGGCTGTAGGCTCTACCGAACATGGATGACTGGTGGAGTGAGACAGAGATGTTTTATTATGGGAATATTGACTTCTGTCTATATTTACTTAAGTACCACCATCACTTATGCCATCTTTATATTGCATGTTGAGTCAATGCAAAGACCAAAGCATGGTGTATGATTAGATTTTTTATGTGACCCATGCAAAACTACCTTACCCATTATTTCACATGTCAAAACTTCAGGTATATGTGCTGGAGCAGCATTATGTCCTAAGGCAGCTATCATTATCCTTGAGCATTTCCTGCTCCAAGCATGTGGGTGAGGCAGCTTTAGCGTTTGGACACTGAGTGTCTTTTCTTTGTCAATCGTCCGATAAAAGGCCTGTGCAGTGCCAGGCAAACAGCCCCCAGCTTCACTGACTCCAAACAAGATGACAGAGAACAAATCAAACAGAGACGAGTGCTCCCTCAGGGCATCAAGCTCCATCAGCGATGCCACTGATCCACACCAGTATTACCTGCCTCTACAGCCTCATGCTATTCCACTGTCCAGCTGACTGCCTGGTCATATATGTGCATACAATTAGGCTGAACTATATTAGAAAGAAAATGAATAATCCAGTAACTATGTTCAGTACGTATCTAATAATGTGGCTGGGGAGTGTACATTTAGCAGGCAAAACAACCTCTCAAACTCTTCCCATTGATCTAAAGCCGTGGCCTATTTTATTATTCCGACATTAAATCTTTCTGTACAATCTGATATTTGATTATCCCCCGCTGTCAAGCTCAAATAACTACAAGAAAAATTGCACATGATTTTCTTCTTTCTAATCTAATCATTTTTAAAGAACAAGACATTTAATAATCTTGCTTTTTGCTTTGTGGCACCAAGACTGAAAAGCCATTAACAGGACGTACACAGTCCATAGTGGGAACACCGAGTTTAAGCCATTAGAGAATAATGAGGGTTTTTTCGGGGGGGGGGGTTATGTATGCAGATAAACTGGGTGACGGATACTGCTATGCTCCAGCAACCAAGCGCACTTCTCTGTTTGGGCTGTTTCTGATTAATTGAATTAAGTTGACACAGGACCATGGGACAGAGGCACTCAGCGACATGGTTAGACAAGAACATAATAAAGGACACGTTTGATGTATCTTCTTTGGTGCGGCATTAAAATTCAGCCCTAAAAACTTGTGAAGCGGTGCGCCCGCCAAAATAAACCCCGCTACATGTATCATATTTCCATTTCTTTTTACTCTCACGACACAACACTGGAAACTTCACATTGTCGATACTCCCTTGGGCACGCTAGTTTCAAACATTCTCATCCTGAAGTGTTAGCCCTAATAAATCAGTATTCACTCAGTGCAAAGTGATTATCTTGCTAATCAATAGATTTTTGCCATTTAATTGCTGATGCTAAGATTGCTAATTAGCATCAGATGGGTTTTAAATGGAGATTAAATACTGCATTAAGTACTGAATAATAAATATGGCCACGTCAAACTTACAGGCTTCACAATGGGGCCTTTTATCTTGCATCACCCACCATTTTGAAAAGCAGCTCCAACAACAACATAGATACCACTCCAGGGGATTCCAGGGAGGGCCTTCTTTGAAAAGTAGAAAACTCACTCATCTCAATTTACTTTTATTAGCTGGGGCATGGCCGTATAAATATTAATATTCAACTATACGAGCTTATGCTTTATTAATGAAACTGGGCTTCCTGTGAAATTAAATGGCCATAATAGGATGCCATTCGACCCTTGTGCTGAATTAAAAAGAGCTCTAAAATCTATCTGCGGATAAAGAGAATCAACTTGGAAAACACTTTGGGTTCAGAGTCAATAGAACTTACTGTAGGGAATTACAGTTTGTGTATTCTTCCAATATTGGGAACCAAGTTTAATTTTATAGGTATATAGTTCATCACATGTTGTTTGGAATATAAAAAGTCAAAAATAATTGTTCACATCTCTTTAACCGCCCAAGCTTTTCCAACCAACACTCATGGATGCAGGGCTACTTGTGACAAATGGGCAGACAAAAACATCCATATCTGTATATCAATATTAATGTCTTATTGCCCCTCAAGAAAATAAATGATTCCCCAAAATACCTGTATTCAATGTTTTAAAGGACTAAGTTCACTGAATATTTCTGGCAGCTACATGCACAAATGAATTTGCTGTATAAATCAATTGTCTTTTTCTTTCAGGGTTATTCCCTGCCTTGTTGTGTTCAGTGATTTGCAAATTCAAAAGTTTTACAAAAAAAGCGCCCTCCTGACACAACCCTCTCAATTTATCCAAGCTTGGGACCGGAGTCATACTGCACCAGCAACAGTAGGTATAAGGACTTTGGCTGGATTTGCTGTATAGGCCTAGATGTAAATTATTAAAAGGTATGTGTGAATGCATGAATCAACAAATAAAAAGTTTCAAAGATTTATGTCAATATTTACTACTACTATGTTCTTTTAGGTGAGAAATTTTCCAAAGCAAATAGTACATTCATAATAATCTAACCCATAGTTTTTCCATAGTTTTCATAAAATATCTTCGAGTGATGTGCCAGGATGCTTCAAACATTCCATTTTCCTCTCCTTTTCCTCCTGCCATAAATTTGATCTCAATTTCCTCCAGACATGTTGCAGCAATTGAATAAATAGAATAAAAATAGGTGTGGAAAAATGACTTTTGCTATATGCTTTTCTCCCTGTGCAGAGAGACTTGGGTGTTGATGTGAGGGTTGTAGGCAGAGCTGATGTTGTGGTGGTTAAAAGCACAGTCTCTTTTGGACAGCCTGATTTCATTTGGTTTCATCAGACTGGTGTTGCAGACAGGCTCAGTCACTGCTCCACTCTCATTTCACTTATACACGGACATGCACTCTCATTGTGACAGCGGTCTATCAAAGTGAGACCAAATCATAGACTAGAAGTTCTTTGAATCCATACAAAAATCAAATGTAATTTTATTTATTCACTGTAGACTAGAGGTGGGAAGTTACATTTACCCAAGTAATAATTTAAATAAATAGTCCTTTGCTTGTACTACATTAACTTGTTCATATTTTGTGCTGGTACTAAAATACTCTTCATTTTTTCTTCATCTTTTTTATGTTGTTTTATTTAAATTAATACAAATTTTGAAAGATTGTATACGATTGTACCCGACAACAAATTGTATTTCAGCAAACTGGCCCCATATGTCACCCAAGACACCCACTGCCACCTTAATCAGACATTGTGTGATTGTGTGTTTTGATATTTGAGAGGCCCTGCCACAGAACAATGACAAATATGGGAAGGGTCTATTTTACTTTGATTTGATTTTTATGGATGTTTGTGAATGTTGATTTTGCCAAATTTTGTTATTATCCCTAGAACTATTTTTTTTTTTTCAGTCTATTGGGGTACTATTGAGATAACTGGCATCATATTGGTCAGATATGTTCCAATATGTCCGACTTCTTGTTTGGCGTAGGGCGGGGCCATAATAATATTCAATGTTGGACACGATGGGGAGAATCACTGAACCAATCTTCATTGCTCTCTGATTAAGTATGCGTGTCCAGAATCCCATAGGGTTAAATAAAATTGGGGGTGCTATTGAGGCATTCTTTATTCAACCACGATCATTTTCAGATTGAAATAAAATACACACCCGGCTCACTGTGCCAAAATGTATGAGATTTCGTTTATGTTCATCAGGATTAATTGCTCAATTAGGATGCTCCAGGCCAATCATTAATTAATTAATCATTGTTTATTATAGAAAATTACTCTTGATGTCCAGAAAATTTGAAAAAAAAGTTTTAAGTTATTGCATCCACAGCTTCAGGGCATTTATTAATTATTTAACTTTTAATTTCGTAAATAATTGTAACAATACTTTTACTTCTGTACCTTTTGCCTACTACCCACTTCTATATGGATCTAATGAAACTGGGGGCAGTCTGATGTTGAAATAGGGCTCCTCACTCCCAGTGCACAAACAGGGGGCTCCAGAGTGAGGGGAGGCGTGCAAATGGGTGAAATCCATTATTAATGGCTTGAATATGAGATGGGGCACTAGATGGTATATGGTTATCAGTGGGGGGTATGAGTCATACTAATTATTGGCCATCACTAAAGCTGATGCACAACACTCAAAGCTGCAACATGATGCTCAATTGTCTAAATTGCAGTAATGGCTCCATCACATTTAAAATCACAGTGAACGGATAGGTAATTATGTGAAATGCAAAAAGCCCTGTTTGATTGACTGGAAACATTTGTTCACGATCCAATTGATTTATAAAGCTTTAGGTGCGCTTTTCTCCAGGTCTCAATTTGATCTTATCCTAAACCTATAATTGTATTTTCTTGAGATGTGACTCATATGCAGACTAAATATTGGATCATTTTCATTCCATGTAGGACAGTCTCATATAAGTGTTCAAAGAGCTGCGCTACTCTTCTTACAACTCTTTTTCTCAACTTCACACTTCTTTATTGACTCATAATAGATTCACATTGTCCTTTCACAAAATAATATTAATGATGACTAATTTTTTATACTTTGTAGATTCAAGCAAATAATAACACTAGACAAATGACCTTAATCTGCAGATCTGTTTGTCTTTGTTGTTAGGAATTAAAGTTATGAATGAAAAAAGTTTTTAACCCTTGTTAAATTACATACATTGTAACCATTTTTACTCTACTGTCTGTGTATGATAGTGAAATTTCCGCAGTCTTGCCGCATGTCATTACTTAAAAATTCAGAAACCATAAAAAAAGTATAGTATAAATATTGTTGCATTGTTATAACATGCAATTGGTAGCTTTTTTATAGGCTTGGGCTGTCTTTTGTCTTATGAATGATCACCATTAATGACTTCTTTTGTTGGCCCCCAGTCTCTGTCTTTGAATATGCTCCCTGTAAATAGCCATTACTGTGCAGACATAGCTCATTGTTATCACATTCATAGTGACTCTCAATAGCACCTCCACAATGGATTCTGGCACTAACGTGGGTTATCTAATAATAATGAGCTAAAGAGCTACAATGAGGCCTTTTCTCTATTGGAAAACGCCTGTGTGCCAAACATTCAATCAATAATCCAAAACAGAAAAGATTGGTTTACAAGGTGAAATATAGGGCCATTTGAGTGTGTGAGTGTACCCAGGCCCTCTGACATCAGTATTGTGCGTGGGACGGGTGGACTCACTAATGGTACATGCTATTGATTGTGGGTGTTGTAATCTGTTCATTTTGTAGCTCAGGGAGTGAGCTGCTCTATAGGGTTATCAGCCATCTGCCCATGCCACACACTGACTGGATCAACAGTTTATTACCACAACACATACAGAGATATCGAAAATTACCAGGCCCCAGAAACACCATAAATGGAAAAAAAATATTATATTTTTGCAGGATTTATTGTTTGTTGTGTTTTTATCAGCTATCAGTGTTAAAGTATATATGTATTGTTTACACTCTTCAATTTAATATTTTCCCCATTGTTTTCTGTTTTTTTAAGAACAACTACTGATCATTTGAGACCAATTTGCAATTTTTGAAAAAATAAAACAAAACACAACACCACACACACAAAAGTTGAAATACCACACAGACATCCGATGGCTATCAAAAAACTTATATTGGGAAGCTGAAGAAGAGACAACCATCTTCAATATGAGGCTTCTTCCAGGGCTGGCCAAACAACAAACAAAACTGAAAATAAACACAGAACCCAGCTGGTGTTTGTCAATAACATATTGATTGCTTGAACTCACTTTTCCATGGATCAACAACATATTTTATATAACAGTGGGCTTGGGCTGCACACTGTGTTCAGAAGTCCCCTGACCATGCAGCATATGTTGTTATTGCCATTTGTTTGTTTCATTTGAGTGTATAGTCCACCTTTGTGCCTGGCTGTCCCCGTGGACCCGCTAGGCACTTTGGCTCCTACAGTTTCCCCCCTGTCTTCTCCATTTGCTGCGTTTGTCCCATTCGTCATCTCACGTGTTGTCTTTGGTGTAGTGCTGAGTGCTAGGCAGGATGTCCCTGGAGTGACCTTGGGGGTAATGAGCACTTGATCACGAGTTAGAAAACCCAGCATTCAACAGCGTTCACCCAGCTAACCCAACTGGCTCTCACACTCTCCCTACAACACACACACAAGTACAAAGGGAGCTAGCGTCTGCTCAGCCCACAAAGACACATAGTTTTGGAGGGGCTGGCCAGTGGGGCACAAGTGCAGATGAAAAGAGCTAACAGAAACTACTTCTCAAAACTCTGATATACAACTACCAGACCTCCGAAATAAAGTAAGTGGATTTTTTCTGCACATCATTCACAGGGAAGAGATGTAGTGGTGAGGTCATGCTTGAACAGCCAGTCTATAGCACAAGAAAGTTTTCAAGCCTTATTTCTAGCCAGGGAAACAGTATATGATGTGAGGGATTTCTTTGCTGTGTTTTAGTACAAGGTTTAAAGGATTGTATTGGTGGACATTGGACATGGTGTTTACATCTAACAACGTCAACCTTTCTGGCTAAACTTAAAACTTTTTCTTGACTCATGAGTTTGTTGAGAAAGTTCATTCACCCAAGTTTCTTTGGTACTCAAAAGTCTGCTTTGCATTTGTGCATTAGTCCTAAAATTTTCCCTTTTGGTGAAAATTAGGAAAGTAGAAGTAAACACTTGTGCTGACATGGTCCTAATAACTTCTTTGTTGCTTTTACCATTTTAAGCAGATTTTTCCCTGCAGCTGTTGATAGGAGATAATCAACATATGAAAACAAAAAAGACTATTAAGCACAAAATGCGTAGAAATATATGCAGATGGGAGAGTGGCTTGTAGACATAGCGGGTAAACAAGTGAAAAATCAGGCGGCAGCCATAGGCGATGGGCTGTGGTGTTAAATCATTAACTGAAACACTTTGCTAGTAATTAGACTTCAAACATCCATATGTTTTGTTTGTTGTTGCTATCAGCCAAATATATGCAAGCCCATTTAAGTCTTAAGTCGGGTTGAAGGCCACCTTTCCCAGGATGTGGTGATTTGGGTCAGGCCTGACTGGAATGACAAACCCCGCACTGCTGTATTGCACCAGGCATATACCCCATCAGACCTTCTGCTTGCGTTGCCATGGCTTTCTTCAGTTCTGGTATAGCAACCCACGTTGGTCTAAACAGTGCTCCTCTCTGTCTTATGGGCTTATGGGACATTCCTGAATTAGACAAAGGCTTCCCCTGGCCCATTCTTGCTTAAAATGAGGTATCCGCTTCACTTCTCCAGAATCAACACATGGTGTGGTCCTAATGAAAGCGCCCGGGAAGATTAAACATGAGGTGGAGATGAGCTTGAGAGACCAGCTTTGGACTGTACAAAGACAGGACACAATGCGGATTAGACTGGACAACCGCCAGAGGGGCCAAACTCATAAAAAATCTTTCAAAACTCGAGCTGGCATTTTCATTCCAGAATGGTCACTTGGAGCCCTTTAGGAGACATTTTACTTATTCTGCCCTTTTCTCTTGTTAAATAGTTACCCCATAGACTTATCACGTGATCACCACTATATGTCATGGCCAAGTACAAAGCCAGTTCATTTCCTGGTGTGTCCTCACAAACGTCACAGTTCTTTAAGGCGGACCTGGGGCAATAAGGCATAGAATTGGCCTGTTAGGGTGCTGCGTTAAGGGGGGGAGGGAAGTGTGTTTGAATGGAGCCATTTCTTGGTCTATAGGCCGCGAGGAAGCTGCAGAGAAAGGGTAAAGGGGGTGAGATCACCAGGATCCTCACTGCATTGAGTATCTGTTCATTCTTGTGGGGTTTTCACACTGATCCTTCACATGTGCAATGAACAGCATGTCTTGTGATGGGGTCCATATAGGGCTTTCAATGAAAAGGGAGTGCAATAATTGAGAGAGAAATAAAAGTGAGCTTTGAGGGCATGAGGGATGAGCTGTCAGAAAACAAGGCTGGAATGAAAATATCAGATAAATGTGTAATTGTATTAAATTTTTGGTGTGGCTAGTTGGCCCTAAATCTTTATTATATCTAATAAGATATCGCCATTTTGTACTGTCATCAGTTCCACCAGTTGAAACCATTGTATGTAAAACAAATCTCTTGTAGCCAAAAATATTTTCTACATCTAACTAAAAGCAAAAAATATGTGGCGAGTAGTTGTGCAAAAATCAGATGTTTGTTGATTTCTTCTCCAATCTACTTACTGCATACTCTGATAATGTATGAATGTGATAGGTGTGTTCATAGAACGCACATGGCTTCCACATCTTTGTCAATTTGTCCCAAGGCAGCTGTGCCAGCAAAGGTAACTAACCACCACCACTGTATCTGTGGTGTGAATGAATATGTAAACTAATTTCAGATGTCTTAAAAAAAAAAGATAGATAAACCAATGCTTTTACTAAGAGAGACAAACTTATACTTGGCCTATATATACAGTATGTCACAATCTTTTCCAAAAATGTTGGGTCTGAATAGACAGGCTAATGTCACACTGAATTGCCAGACAATCAGTTTTGCAAATGTATAAATCATTATAGCATAAAGTCATTAGCCATCCTCCCAAAATGCAGAAATGATTCTAAAATCCTTGTTTTGTTTAGCTGCATCATTGCATTGACCAGAAGGACATGCTCCTGGGGCTACAGCGGCTTACAGGTGATGTGTGGAAATACCAAGTGCTAATGCAGATGTCGACATGCTCGCTATCTCATTACACGAGAGGCGAGACAATCAAAGCTGCCGGTGAAAGCTCCAAGCCCGTGATGAGAGACTGTTCTCTGTGAGCTGCCATGGGACTGCATTGTGTGAGGGAGTCCATTGATGGATCACTAATGCCCTTTGTGAAAGAATTCAAATACGCAAGTCAGGGTTTGTGTTTGTGCCTCTGCCGTGAATCTCTTAATCTGTTTTTGATCACTCTGTATCTTGCAGCGTCTGGTTTTCCACTCTGGAAAGGTACTTATTTTTGCTTCCTCAAATATTCTCTCTGTTAAAAAAACGAAAGAAAAAACATCCTCTCGGTCTGACTGATGGCTTGATGTGTGTTTCAGAGTCTGTGAGTTAATGATATCCTGAGGCTTCGCAGTGAAATCAGTCCGCTCATTAGTGTCCCCTTCGGTCACAGCCACCACCCACACATACTGTATTTAGGCACGCACCATGTCCTAACACAGAGGTCAGGGGAAGGAGAGGGCAAGGGTTATGTGATATTGTTCTACAGCATGGACCGAGTAGCAACAATAAATAATTATCCAGTAAGGGTGGGCGATATGGTGATAAAAATTGAATATGACGTTATGAAGATCAAGCTATTTTGGGAAGATTGTTGAATCATAATAAACTGCATTAATTTAAGCTCTGCTCTTCACTGTCATTTTTACAATACAGTACCCCTGTTCATATTAACAAAAAAGGAAAATAAAAATTATTGGTAATCACATGACTTTGTAGTTAACTGGTTTTATGTAGCAGTAGTGTTCTGTGTACAGCAGACAATTTTTACCATATCACCCACCACTATTCTAATCTACTAATCTGTATCATTGAATTTATAAACCACAGAAATAATTAATATTCTTAATTCAGTTAGTCACTTATAGGTGAGACTCAAAATACACATTATAATACTTGCTACCACAGTCACATACTATTTCTAGGTCAGGATTTAATGCTCAAAATCTCCTTGTGCTGCTTACACTGGACTATGTAAGTCTGTCTAAAAAGCTGAATTATATTCTGTAACAGTCATTCGCTGATGTACTGTAGTGGCCACTTGATAAATCAGTGGTGCTTGTGATATGTTTATGCTGCTGCAAAGGCTGCATAGTCATTTTGATTTAAGGCTTTGGTTCTTAACTTTAGGCTCAGTATAAAAAAAACCAAAACAGTCTGAGAGTCACTGTCTAAATATTTTTTTTAATTGGCATTTGAAGTATTTCTTAATTATACGTATCTGCACAATATATTAATAAATGTTTTATTACCAACAAAAAAATAACAAAATACCCATATGGAATATGGAAAATGTAATAATTGTCAGAGATCTTGTTTAGTCTTTATGAAGTTCCTAGTCTTGGTTTATTGTGAACACTAGCTGTGTTATAATAAAAATGACAATGATAAGCAGATCATAAATGAATGGACTGAATCACGATTCAGTGATCTTCCCAGATTAGCTTAATCTTTACAACACGATTATTTTTTATCGCCATATTGCCTGCCCCTATTATGCAGCTTAGTTTGATGATAAGAAAATGTAGTATAAAACAGTTATGCATAAACAAGCTGTTAATACTTCCAGACAGAGTTGATGAAGTCTGCACAGTCACCACACCAAACGCCGGGTTTGTAAACATAATAGATCCTAATGTGTCTGTGTGCTGGTTTGTTACTACACAAACAGCTGTTAACAGGAGATTTGTACCAAGATACTGTTGAGATGTTGTGTTAGCAAATGGCATGGGGAGAATACAGATCCTGAGGGTGCTCTCTGCCAATAGCGTTGTGTGTACTGTCTTGTGAGTGAGAAGCACTGGGGAGTGGGGAGTGTTTGTATTTCTCTAATGAACTGATGATGTAGCCTCACACACGCACCATGTCATCAGAACAACAGAACGAGGGAGACATGCTGTGTGAGAATACATCCTGTTAATGATTAAAAGAAAAACAACAGTGGGTCGGACACTTCTGGATATGAGTATAAATGCACAGAGAACAGTGACTTTGTTGAAGCATTGTGACTCAATAATAGAATGGCTAGAATGTGAAAGAGTTACACAGTTAGCTAGGTCAACAAACAGCTCGCAATCACCTATGGCAAGACTATGAAGATTTATTTATTTATTTTTAAGAAATTTATTGTATTCTTGAGATTTATCATTGTAGCATCCCTCTTCCTTGAACTTTGCAACAGGGCCCAGACATTTGCTTGGCTTTGCTGTCCTTTGCAGCTAAAGGGGTGGGTGATATGTCATCGAAAATTGATTTGTGATACGAAGTTATGAAGATCGATTTATTCATGAATCATAATACAGTGCATTCATTTATGCTCTTCACTGTCATTTTTACTAAAACACAACACCCCGACCCCATTTGTCTACAATACCAACTAGCATATTTGTAAAGTAAAACCCAAGGGAACTGGATATCTACTAATGTAAAACACGTTTTTATGGTAGATATAAAATCAATTTTGAAGATCTGTGTAGTGAGGTTATGGTGAGAATGTTCCTTTGTACTTTGCAATGTCAATAAACAAATAAAA
>JAVQKG010219390.1:0-25088 GCA_036025885.1 Hypseleotris bucephala
GGCGTCCTTATAGGGTCTACGTATCTGCAAAGTTTCAAAGTGATCTGGCATTTCGTTTTTGAGTTATCGCGGTCACACGGCCAATCTGCGGACGCGGACGCGGACGCGGACGGACATGAAACAATAATATCGCCGAACGCATTGCGTTCCGCCGATATAATTAGTTCTTTTAACATCGTCATATGCAATATAACGATTAGTGAAGTATCGCCATACAGTGATATTGTTGGTATCTTGAGCCATGTATCGCATATTGAATAAAATCATCAGGTGTTCTGTGATTCTCAGCCCTAGTTATTACAGGGTAAGGCTGTAACAATAGCCTTACATTTGTTTGGGTTATTGACTCTCCATCAGACATTGGAAAACAAATTTCATAATAATTTTCAAAACAGTACTGTGAGAATGTCTTCAGCTGAATATGTTTTTATATTACATTTATTTTAAATTTTGTGTTTTAAAAATTACATAAGTACATAAGTAACAATCTGCCAAGCATTGTTTGTAAGCTTTAACTGCATTACGAAAGACACCGCTATACTAGTGGTGGGCTATATAGTAAAAATTTTATATCACAATGTTATTAAGATCAAAATCAGAATCACAAATTGAATTTGTTTAGTTATTTTTTCTTACATAGAAGACTACAGCTTCATAAAACCTTTTTAACTACAAATTCAATGTACATCCATTTCAGTGTTCAACAAAATATGCTTTTCCCAACTCTGTATCTTTGCTCTTTTTAAATTAAAGTTAAGGGTCACATGCAGTGCCAATGGACACAGGATAAACGTTCTTTAAAAAACAATAGCTGAAAAGGGAAAGGATTCTAGACACATTTCATTTATATAAAATACAGATAAAAAGACAGCTGCAAACAGAAAGAAAACTATTTATTTACGCTATATAAACAAACCATGAATTCACTGTCACCTTTCACCTTTCACCTTCTGCACATTTTTATATCAAAGGTAACTGAATGGCTATGTTGCTTAAATTCATTAGGCCCCGGGCCAGGCCATGTCTTATCTGTCTTTGTGCAATAGGTCATGCACTGTATTAACTGCTTCAATTATTCATCTTCGGTCCCGTCACCTTTGAAAATACACTGTTGGTTGAGAAATCTACTTTTCACCCTTATTTTGGCTTAGTGAAATACAAATCCCTTTAAAATAAGGCTCGGGATGGATTAGCTTCACACACACCTACACACTTCAAACTCTGAGCCACGGGGGAATCTATAATGCCGCAATTATATTTATCACCTCTGCTTTGATGGCAGCCACATCAGAAAGCCTGACATGGGGTGACATTCATATCCCACATATATTTATCCATTGGGACGCGGCGCTGAAGAGGGGTCAGACTGAAGTATCATAGTCCATTTTAGTGTTTGCAGCAAAGTCAAACTCCCTATAGTCCTTACTGTGAAAAATCCTTTCTGCACAGCTCTAGCACATCTAAGAACTCATCATGTTGGCAACTCCGTGCAATCAATTCCACTGTGATACAATGTGGGAGGTTTTCCTCAAATGCACGTCTTTTATATCAAATAGGAAAAACTGAACTCCATCACTCTGGCCTCAGTCCAGACAGGTACCGAAAGTACAAACAAGATTAATCTCTGCCAGCTTCACCTGCAGCAAGGATGATGGTGCACACAGTGGAACAATGCCTAAACATAGAGAGAAAAGAGCGGAGGAGAGATCAATACAGGCTGACCATCACTCCAGTTTCAGCTTGGGGTAATGGCTGGCCATATTGCATTAGTTTTGCTAGATGGTTCTCCTTGAAGTGGTGAAGCGAGAATCCTACTAATGCATCTGACATTTCACTGCAAGCAAACAGGGCGAAACACACGGGCTAAAAACACTCCAAGGTCTTGCAGATCAGCTATAGTAAGCACGTAACAATGACACGATGATGTTGTTTGACAGTTTCAACATCATTATGCTATAGCTGATATATATATAATATCCGAGTAGGGGTGTGCGGTATAGCAATATGAATTGAGATAATGAAGTTATTAAGATCGAGTTCATCTGGGAAGACTGCGGAATCGTGACTCGTGAGACAATGTATTCTTTTATACTCTGCTCATCACCATCATTTTACTGTAACAATCTCAGTGTCCATTAGTAAAAAAGGAAATAATAGTGTTAAGTGATGTGATCAACACTGAATTGAATTGGAAATGGATGTTGTGAAAATTGTTTTATTTAGCAGTGGTCAAAAGACCAAAAATTTCAAAGTTAAACTAAAACCGTGATATTAAATTTTTTACCATATTGCCCACCCTTGTCTAACAGTAATGTGTCTTTTCTCCAGATGTTCAGTCTCTAAAACTCTGCAAAAGTCTGCCTTTGAATGGATGCTCTGGGTTGCACTATGCCATTTCATAATTAATGTGTTTATTAAAGATACCACGCCGTGGGTAATGGGAGCGTCGCCTCGGTGCAAATAACACTCACTTGTATATAAAGGCAAAAATACTGCATCATTCCGGTTTGGTCTCAAAAGCAAACGGATGAGTCAACAACAACAATGACTTATAATTCCATACGGATGACTGTAGCTCTTGGACTATCATAATAATATCAGCATGTTTACTGCTCCATGCAAAACAAACAGAGAATATACCTTCAGGGAAAGTAACTCAATAAGTCTATGTTTATCATTTTGTATAGGGTGAAGTGTATGCAAACGACAGAACTATCCATCTCTGTGGCTATGCTAATAGTGCAGGGCTCCTAAAGTTTTAATGAGAGATCACACCGGACATGAATGCACACAATCAAATATTTATGCAGGCTGTGGGATGTCATTAGTGTTCTTCATTTTAGAGGTTTCCGCCCATTACTCTGTTGTATGGGACAGCGAGCACTCCCCATGAATTCAGATAAAATAGAAAAGCATCAATAAAGCTTGAGGTAAGATTTTATGAAATGCACCCACAGGCCACTTTATTAGGTAGATACATTTAACTGCCAGTAAGATGAAATACCTTAGCTTACAATTTCAAACTCATAGCTCTTGCACTTTCAAATGTCTTTTGTTTACAACTGTGCACTTATAAATGTCATGCGGTTTACAACCATTTGCACTTTAAATTTAATCTTGCTGTTTATTTTTAATGACTGTAAATTTGCTTTTGATGTATGGTGCTGCACTCTTGGCCAGGTCACCCTTGCAAATGAGATCTCAATGGGCTTTTTACCTGCATTAATAAAGGTTAATAAATAAATAAATATAAGCCTATTACACTGCATAAAGCCATAAGCATATACTCAAGACTGTTGAAAATAAAGGTGATTTTAAACATGAAATAGTTGTGCAATCATTTTTACAAGGGTTTACAGGGAAAGGTAAAAATGAGATTACAATGTTGAAATGTCAGGGGCTAGACACTAGTTTGAGACAATAAAAAGGCAACATTAGCTCAGATAACCACTCGTTAAAACAACATGAAAGCAAGAGACAAAACAAAGGGTGGGCTACAGTAGCAGAAGACAAGAAGATACCACTAACGTGTTGCAGTCAGAATGCCTTGATTTTATTTTTGCAAATTAAAGCAGAAGTTACATTTTAGTGACAACAAAGAACAAGTAAAAAAGGGTGGATGTTGTGGCTGTGTTAAATGAAAAACATGAATGCACAAGTACTTTTGTCGCCCTCGTTCTAACCTCTCCAAAACCATATTTAAATCCAACTGTTTTGCTTCAGTAAGGATAATTAGCCTTGCAAACAATTATCATTAATGTTGCATGACCCAGCAAACAAGGCTGATTAGGATTCTGCTGCTTGATTCTGAGTCAATTCAGTTTAATCCTTATGAGATGCCTGCCCCCAAAAGCACTGATTTTAAAAAACCTAAAATATGTAAAATCCAACTGCTTTTTACTGCTAAGCTTAGTCACCACCAGCCTCACAGATTTTTATGCTCCTGAAAAAAAAAAAAAATTTGCTTTTGAAAATGAGCTGCTTTTGTTAGTTAGTGTTTTTTGTTTTGAGGACACAAAGCAAGTTGCCTTTTGAATACCTGTTGAAGTCTAAACACAACTTTAAGATTACACACTCTCCAATAAAGCGCCATATGTTTCTGTAGCCCACCTGTCTTATGTTTTGATCGTTATAAAGATCGACCTAATCGGGGAAGATTGTTATGCTTTGCTCTACACTGACTGTAACGGATGTAATGGATGTCAATGAATATGTACTGTAAACTAAAATCATGATAAAATCGAAATCATGATCTTGGCTTAATAAAAATAGTGATATTAATTTTTTACCATAACACCCACCCCAACGTGTATGTGAAAATCCCAGTAGACCAGTTCAGTTCACTTGGTATCAACAACCTTGATGCAATAGTTAGGCTGATAAACTATTTGAGCTTGCAACTAAATAAATAGGTCTACTTAATAAGGTGTCCAGATATGTTCAAGCACTGCATAACTTCTCTGTGCATATGGGAAAAATCACTATTCCAGAACAAGCTGTAAACTGTGAACCTGTGAATATTATCAGTAGTATTATAGCCTCTCCTCTGCAGGCCATATTTGCTGCTGCGGCTGCCTCCACTTTCACAAACACTCTACAATTCACTAGGGGACCGAAGTTGCCAAACAGATCAATAATTCATCCAACTAAAACAACAGAGTTGAACTTGAATTGGAAATGCAATTCTGATCTGTCTTTGAGTGGAAAAACGTACATTGAATCATGCATGCGCTGGTATAAGTTGACTCCTACCTGCTTCCTTGGAGAGTTGTGTGAATGCCTCCACTCCCCTCTCTCCATAGCTGCCCTCTGAGGCGATAGTGGAGACATAAGTCCAGCCCATAGATCGGATAATGTCCACCATGGCCTGAGCCTGGAAGGAGTCTGGAGGAACCACTCGAGAGAAGAAGTCGTATCGCCGATCGTCACTTAGCTCTGGAGCTGTGGACGCGTAGCTGATCTGTGGGATCTGTAAGAGAAGACACAAAACATCTCCTTTTAGATGTGCATGGGACGACATTGTTTTATTTTGTAATGATTATCTTGGCCATAATAAATGTGATTAACGGTGAATGTTAAAGTAAAGTTTAAAAAGGCTTTAAATGCTGGAATTACAACAGTACATACAATATTTTTAATTGCATAGATTTCCTATTGAGCCATATCACTTGTATTAAATGTAATCTGTTCCAAAGGGCATTGAGGTACAAATAACTTACAATTATTGCAATCACCAGTTATCATGATAATAAAAAATTGTCACAATAAATTATTTCATTTTTTTATTCATTATTAGTCGGTCAGTATTTTTAATGCAATAAAAAATATTATTCTATATTGTCACATCCCTAGTGGTTATAACAGACTTACTGCATCACTTTTTATAACATTAAAATAATTAAGCATGACATATGGATTGTTAAAAAACACAATCATTATAAAAAGGTTTTAAGACGCAATGAAAGGGCAGCACAGCGTGACGGAGAAGACAACAGAACCACTCCAAGGCAAAGCACCTCTATATACAGCATGTGAGTTTGTGGAGACTCATGAGTATCATAGTAATAATTCTACACTCCATAACATTTATGGTGTGTTAAGAATTATTATGTTTTGCAATTATCCTTTCATAATAAAAACCTTGGTTTTTAGATTTTTGGCTGTATTTCTGTATATAAAGTACGTATGAGATTAAACAATTGTAGTTTTTCTCTGCTGTATGCAAAACAAGCTGTAAAAACAATAAAAGCTATATTATTAAGGACCAAGTAATGCACATTTACCATTTTGCCCAGTAATTTGGAGAATAACAGTACACACATAGATATAAAGATTTTAATTACAATGCCACATAAAGTACACCGTGGTGCATCTTAAAAGCTCGAAAGGTTAAAATAAATGAATTCTTTATTGTTTTAATGGTGTTTTACAGTAGGTAATTGTTACTTTGTAAGCACTATTTGGCCTCAATTAGACCGTTTGAAAATACAAGGAGTACTATAGTGCATAGTGCAAGTGAATCACTGAGACAAACATTTCAAAGATAATGGCGGCTAGATTATCAGAGCTGCTGCATTAGAGGACGCTTGGGCTGGCGATAGCAAACCCCTGATAGTATCTAGACACTTTATTTTTCATTCTTCATGGCTGTATACGTAAGCAAAAAAGTTACCCAGCATCCCAATGTCATTTTCTAATTTATATTTCTTATTCCTGGTAGTATATGGATGTGAAACAGTTTGATATAGTCCAAACCATCTCATCAACCGCTGTGATAGAGCAAGGTAGCCTCTTCTGACCCCAATGCTTCAATCACACCTGGAGGGAGCACAGTCGCATGCTCCTATTACTTAGTCAAGTGAATGCACACACACTAACATACATTATTCTGTCGCAAACACAGTGCACACAGCCTAATCTGAGCAGTGTATGAATGCCATCCATATGAGTTAGAGAGATGAGACGCAAGGGAAACACAGGAATGAGGACACAGCAGCTTACTGATGGGACTGCTTCAACCCACACAGCGTTGAGATATAGCTTTGACCCGCCACTCAAAGGGGGTCAACTCTTCAAAGCTGACAAATTGAGGAGCGGTAGGGGAGGTCAAGTCCAAGGAAGACTCAATATGTCTCAAGTCATTGAAAAAAAGTTACTTTTTAGACACCGATACACTGATTCGATGCTCACTCATGTTAATGCAAAAACTAGATTCATGGGTATTTATTTCCTAAGTTTGTATTATCAGAAATCATGAACCAAAAATGTAATATCATGCAATTTAAACCAGCTGACCCTTAAAATGTTAAACTTCTGTAATTTGTGGGTTACAGTGTAATATAAAGTAACTGATGCATTATTTATCGGTTTAAATTTAGGCTAAAGTATAATTACTAATTTTTGGTTGTGGTATCAGACATATTTACCAATCTACCATTCCGGCTTCTTTATGTATTGATTTTTTTTTAACCAGGAAAGTCCCAATGAGATTTCAGAATCTCTTTCTCAGTTGAGTTCTATCCTCAATGGGGAGGCTGTATGTATGTATAGTACATGTTTAATGGTAAGGGGGACTGGAGTGCCCGGAGGAAACCTATGCAGACACAGGGAGAACATGCAATCTCCACACAGAACGGCCCCAAATGCCCGGTCTAGCAATTGAATTTGGGACCCTCTTGCTGTGAGAGCAGTATTGGTATTGGTGCACCCCTACTTTTAAACTAGGCGAACTAAAAAAATCGGTGCTGCAAATTAGACAAATTTGCAAAGTAGGAACGCTGGTCGATGTCGCCAAGTTAAGTCTGAAATCGGGAGAGCAAGGGTCAAAAAGAGAGAGTCAGTAAATGGAAAAACAGATTGATTTGCATTTAAAAAGTCTCCTCAATCCCAAAAGACCGGCACCTGAGTGAAACATTACAGACAGTGGATCTATCATATCAGAAATGCAGCGGTAAAAGTCAAAGTCAAAAGGTGTTAAGAGTTTTGTTCGAATCACGTACTTAGTTCTTGAACGTTAGTCTCTGCGGAGCGTTTTGCTGCAGGGAACCGTTTCTAAGATGGCAATGTCTTTTCACTTTGTCCTAGGCTTGTACCCCCAGTGCTGCCATTTCTTCACAATTCATTTCCTGGGAATCTACATCTCCCCCTCTACAAACAGTCACATTTTCAGGCTTTGCTTTTTAATTACCGCACTGACCTCTAGGTATTAAAATGCTATAGAGAACAAAGCTGCACAGATTAAGCCTCCTAAAATGATGATACATAGAAATGCTGTCTAACGTTGATGTGAATCGAATAGTTTTATACTGTGGCTAAATGGGATTTGTAAAAAGTTGTAGAAGTAAAAATTTCAGGCATGATTTGATTTATTGAAGCTATGAATATTACAACTGGCAACACCTGTATATTTTTAGATGTAACAAACCAAGGCTAAATCACCTCTACACAAGGACAAAATCATGGACATTAATGATCAAACTGGTAATTGGACATTTTGTTTAATTGTAACTAATACGGCTGGTATAAATTAAGTTTCTTATCATATAGATCTAGTTTTGCTAATGTTTTACTTAACCAATAAATCACACAGCCCCTGCTACTATAAGCATTAACAAAAAGAAAAAGTTCAAAATTTGATTAATTTAAACTATATGACTAATCTTTCTTTGGAAAAGTTGACTCACTTTTAGAAGTGTAAGGTATAATCTGTGACTGTGGAACTTTCTGACAAATAATCACTTAAAGTTGCCTTGTTTAAATTCCAAGAACTTAATGCTTAGAAACTTAATACTTAATACAATTCTTTTCTTTGATTAAATGGATGTGAATACTGCCATTGTTACAGTAAAAATGAAGACATCGAGCAGAGCATGAAAGAATGCACTGTATCACAATTCAACAATCTTCCCAGGTTAGCAGTTCATCATAATTTCACATCACGATTCAAATTTATATGGTCATATCGCCCACCCCACACCATGACTAACATTGCTGCTTTTCAATATCAGCATCATGTGAGGCTGAATCCCGCCACCTGTCACGCTGCCTCGGATCAAAGTTCAGAGTGTGGAGGTAATCGCGGCCCGCTCTTGGATGTATCTGGAGCGACAGGATCGATGGAGGGAAAACACAGAGGTCTGTTATAGGGGACACAGTTGTATTGATTTACCTCCACAAAGTGCTGCGGCCGCTCTGAATAAAAATCTGTTGGTGATGTCTACAGAAAGCCCGGGAAGCACTACGAAGAAAAGATACTAAATAAGAGTTTTGAGCTGACTGTTTAAGAGGAGAGAGGTTGTGTAAAGGTTAGGCACTTTCACACAGTAAAGTTAATTAGTGTCTCTTGGCCTTTCTGCTGAATGTACACATTTCTACACAAGCAACATGGACCACACTAAAGGGAGGTGAGAAATACAATGTTGTGTCTTAACTGTGTGCCCTGCTAATGCACAGGTGATGGTAAAGCGCAGAGGGCAATGCCTGTGGTTCAGAATTCGCTGGTGACTTTTCCAAACAACAATGTTATTTGGAGAAAAACAGGCGGCATATGGCACTACATTACTAGAGCTCAGTTGGGGTAATGGCAGCCATCTATCTATGCCATCTGACACGGGGGATGAATGTTGGCTTTCTATGTAGAACTGTGTATGTCAAGGCATTTGCTGTATCTCTCAGTGGTAAAGACATACAGATTGTTAATAGCGCAAAAAAAAAAAAAAGAAAAACTTAGAGCAGCAAAGAATTCACCAAAACGAACCAGTTTTCCTTTACTGTCCCCTTGTGGCTGCGATTAGTATTGGGTTTTATAATGAAAAGTAACAGTAATCCCAACTAGAATCAAACCATTTTGATCAATCCAACCAATCAATCAACAAACTGACTTTCCATCGCAGAGTTCAAAGCAGGGGGCACAGTGACAGAGCGGTTTGTGCTCCCAGCAAGTAGGTTGTAAGTTTGATTACTCAAACTCCCAAAGTAATGCATGTGTTAGAAGGATTTGTCATCTAAATTGTCCACAGTGAATGAATGTGAGAGTAAGACAGTGTCTGTCTCAGTGTGAGCCCTGCGACTAACTGGCAATTGTCCCGCCTAACGCCCATAGTTACTAGGATGGGCTCCAGACATCCCCAACCCTTAATGAGAAAAACGGTAGAAAAAGAATGAATGAGTTCAAAGCAATCATCCAGAAATAAGGACATCTTTTATGCCTTTCCCTGAAAACATAACAAAACACGTCATGTGCATGTGGTGTGGCCATTCTTCTAAACCAGGTCTCTCAACAGCCTCTGAATGGTAGCGCTGACACGTTTCCACTGAATGCTCTAACAGGATTGAGGGCAACCAGGCACTTCCTGTTGCCGCGACTCCAGCGCCTCTATTTGCTGCATGATTAGCTTCTAAGTATATCTTGACATCAGTCAGCTCCACTCAGCTTTTTGTAACAATCCTAGCAGAGACGCCGGAAATGACAACAAGTTACCAATAGACCCGGCAGTAACCCCACAGTGTATGCAGAAAAACACCAACCTTGTGTTTCCCCTATGACAACACACACAAAAAGTCTATGACCTACTGGAGATGTGAGCGAGGCTGCTTTTCAAAATCTTGGCACTGATAGGATAAATATTTGCCCACAAACACATCTGGGGTGATTTATTGCCTTTAGGTGATAGAGGCGGCCAATATGCTGTAAACAAACCTAAACAGTACAATAAAAAGGCTTGTAAAGATACTGAGGCATCTTAAATGGAACATCTCTGTTGCTAAATCATGGCACTACACATTTGTGGGAATACATCACGTAGGTATTAGCAATATGAAAGGACTATTTGTAGCCTTTCAGACATCATAATAGCAGGACTAAACGGGGGAAAACAGATCTGAACTAGATGGACAGAAACCACATCTAAACTAAGACTAAAGCAGAACTATTGTAGGTCTATTTGCAATATGGACATTTCACTTTCTATAATGACATAAGATACATTACTGTTGTTAAAGGAACTAGGACTGTATTTAAACCATATTCCAATTAATGGATTATCTTTTTCATAAAATACATAAATTATAAATAGAATGGTGAATACTTCAACTGCATTTGTCAAACCAGGACTAAAGCAGGTGAAAGCCAGGACTAATCCTAAGCAAGGCTAAACTAAGTCCCAACCAAGACTAAACCAGGACTAAAGAAGGTCTTAACCAGCTATTTACATATCATATGGATATTTTTGATATTTTTATTTTACCAATACATTGAACAGCCCTAATTTGTATTCAGAGTGGAGTGTCATTTGTCAAAGCAGGACCAAAGAAGGTATAAATCAGGACTAAACCAGGACTAAACCAGGACCAAACCTAGTCTAAACCATGACTAAAGTGGGCCTAAACCAATTTACTGAACAGCCCTAGTTTCTATTCAGAGTGGAGTGTTATGTATTTGTCATGTGGATGGGGGTATAGTCTGCATACATGCCACCTGCGGCAGGGCTTTGGTGGTAATCTGCCTTTTCCAGAACATACCATCGTCACAGCAGTGTGGCAGACAGGCGAGTGGGCGGGGGCGACTGACAGCTACCCCTCCTTTCCCCTGTCACTGTCTCACCCTGTCTACTCGTCCTGCGCATCTGTGTCTCTCACTCAAAGTCTCAGGGTAAAAAACTTCATCCTGAGTGCCCTCTGTGACTCTACGCCCATCTGAATGTTTCATCTAATCCAAATGAACGTCAATGAGCTCTGCAGACACACCCGCGCACATGACCAGCACACACTTCCTGTTCGTATAGAAGCAAGTGCCAGTTTCCTTCACGCTGAGACCAATCTGCCCCAAGTCATCATATCTATGCCAACTCACTACCCTCGCTGTAGTCTGCCTTTAATAGATGTGCAGTATGGACTATATTTAACATACGAGGTACGTCAGCAAAGGAGACTGTATTTTTTAACTGTGGTGTGTGATTTTTGTTAGGATGATTATTCCAACATTGTTTATTCCATTCCATATGGCAAAATAGGATGAAAGAAAGCAACCTCCTTAGCAGCAAGACATTACTGATGAAAATTTGATGTGATTCTCATATGTTCTACTAACCTTTTAGTGACTTCTTTGACATTGCGGTATAAGATACTCCTGCTTTGAGTTCAGGTCTGGGATTTTTTTTTTGTAGTTAATTATTGCCAAAGAAAAAAGACTAGTTCAAATAGCTAAAGAGATTAATTCATGTAGGCCTACTGATGAGCAAGTATCAGTCACACCAGTTAGTGAGGCTGTGGAGAACTTCTGTTTAAGCTTCTTATTCAACGTATCTCATTAAAATCAAGACCTCAACTCAACCCACATTTGTAGTAGTAAACATTTTTGTACCAATTGCTCTTGCATAATTCCTATCAACAAAGCACGAATATGTTTTTGTAAGCCACTGGTTAGTGTTTATCCTGCCTCTAAATTTGCATTTGTTTCCCCAGTGATATCAGTTCAGAGACAAACTCTGAATCTGCTGAACGAGCTCTTGGCAAAACACCAAATTAACTTAAATGAGGGTGTTATACAACTTTACCCAAACTTACAACTTATTATTATTTATTAATTTTTTTAAAATAGAAAAAATAGGGCAGTGTTTTTCAGCTGCCCACACAGGTGAGCCACATGGGCCATAAAAACAAACTGATTTTCTCATCCTTATAACCAAGCTCTGATTCTCACCCACCTCCATTCTCAGTCTGTCTTTACAGAGTCCCGCGGGTCGCTCCGTTGCTACCCCGGCCCAGCTCCTGTACGACCACCCTGCCCGGGAGTGTATTTTAAGACTGGCAGCATGTTTACAGAGGCTAGGTATGACTCACAAATCAGATATTTGACCACAGAGCCACATGCACAGTGGAGTAGAGACAAGCGTGGGCGGGGAGAGTGTGGAGAACTCACAAAGGGAACCGACCGACCTCCATCTTTCCATCTGGTAAACAGACTGCTCTTTCAACTTCACTGGTGTTTCAAAGAAATAATAGTTTATCAACACCAAATAGTGCTCTTTTTGTTATTATTATGTACAGTATACCTAAGGACTGCTACCCTGACAGAGTTCTTTTGACAGACTTTAAAATAATCATTGTAAACAAATATAACTAGACAGCACTTGGCGCAATTTCCACGGATCCCTCCCAAAATTTAATCAACTGCATTGTCTTTGTGTAATTTCTGAATTTCATCCAAATTGGTGCAGTATTTTATATACACCAAGTATTTTATATCAATTTTTTTTAGCACTATTAACAAAGTTGCTCATGTCTGAGAAAGGGTACATGCTTGAAACGCTCTGCTTGTTGTGTGGATTCCTACTTTATGTATTTTGACCTAAAATAGAACTAAATCATGTCTAAAACATGTCTAAATTAAAGTGTAAATGAGGACAAGGTCTAAACCAGAATTAAAATATATCAAGACTAAATCTTGACTAAACTAGGTCTAAAAACAGAATTTAACCAGTACTAACTCAAGACTAAACTGGGACTAAACCAGGTCTTAAGAGAATATGAAACTAGGTCTACAACATCTCCCCTGAATCATTAAAAATGTTAAGGTAGAATGATTCTGTCACATCCTCACTCTGAAAAAGTACCTTTGATTCTCACTAAATCTATAACTGTGTTCGGCCCTGTTCAAAAACTAATCACAGAAATGAACAAAAGCTCAAACATCTGTAAAGCTACAAAAAAGGTGCTCTTGTTGCTGTCACAAATCCATGTTTCAAATGCAACCTGCTGACTTATCTTTATAACACTTATCTTTGGAGAATGACAACCAAGCTTTTATGCTGTCACTCGACAATGTTATTTGTTACAGACGGTGTGGTTTTGTCTAAGACTTCACACAAAACAAAATGCCTCAAAGCGAATGACGCGGTTCATGGGACTAGGTTTGATCACAGCGGCTCCGTGGCTATCTCTCGTAAAAGTCCGACAACCACTCCACTCACGGTAAGAGAAAAAACAGCAGCCCTCCAGGTTTATGACTAAGTGTTATCAAATATATTCCTTGGTATCCACAGGGTTTCACATTACAGATGGCTCCATTGATTTTTTATTTCCATTACAAAGTGCACTGGACATTGCTTTTTTCTCAGAAGCTTACATATAGGCTGCATGTGTTTGATGGTTTAATCTGAGCTGTATATGAATGTGGTGCCTGCCCCCGAAAGCATTGATCCCTATTAAATTATTCAAAAGTATCAACAGTCTTTTTAAGTAGCTGAGAGGAAAAAAAACTATGGGGACTATACCAGGTCTAAACCAGGACTAAAATAGGCATAAATCAAGACTGATATAGGTCTGAACCAGGACCAAACCCAGACTAAACAAGAAACAAACCAAGACTAGGACTGAAACAGGTTTAAATTAGGACCAAGGCGAACTAACATTAACCATGTGATGATGTTTCTACCTCAAACGCATACCCAAAGTTGGGTGTAGTTTTATTTGTACATGTTTGTTTTATGATAATTATAGTGTTCTGTGACGCAACAAATCTAGGAAGTGCTCATGCACTTCTAACAAATGTACCCAGAGAAGCATTGTTTCTACCACTATTTAACAACGTATCTCTCAAGATATGTGTTCAGCTGTCAGGGTGTTTGTATCCCAGAAGAAGCATAAAGTGGTAGGAAAACATGAAAATTGGTAAAAATGGTTTGTTTCTGTCTTAAAGAGACAGGTGTCTAACATGTTTGTTAGTCCAAGTTGAAGCTCCACAAAACAGCTAGTATTACATAATTATAGTGTATTTAATATGTTGCAAATCATAAAACTGTAAGCTAAATGTATCCAAAATATACTTTGAAATGTGCAAAGAAGCATAATAGGACCTTTAAGGAAAGAGAAACCTCAATAAAAAATGCATTAGATTGAGGAATATCCTAAGAGAAAAACACATTTTATTGGAAGCCGTGTATACAAATATCTGTACTTATGATGGGGGAGTTAGTGCTGCATCTTTACATCTCTACACTGCATCATGGCCCTGTCCGGTCCTTTTGACATATTACTCACCAAAGAACAGCCTCATGTGTTTGCTCCTACACCTGGAGCACAGAGGCTTGACACATTCATTGTCAGCACGCACCTGCAGCTCTCTGACCTGCATCCCAATCATCCCCTGTACCGTCTCACTCCTCACATCCAACAGAGCATCATACGAAGGCCCATTTCTCCTTTAATAGTGCAGACAATCCTCCATCTTATCTCTCGCTCCCCTGTCTGCCTCCTTCACAGCATTCTATAGTGGGTGCCCATGTAATTATACACACACTACTGCAGGTCTGGATATAGCAGACTTGTGTATGTAAAAAGATGGCATTTTCAGCTGCTGAGAAGATCAGAGCTTCAGCAAAGAAGAATATTGAAAAATGTGTGAATGAGACAAAATACAACTCCAGTTATGTTTTGTAATAAGAAAATATTAACACATAGTAGAAAGCTTAGAAAAGTTGTGGTAACATAATAGTGACCCTTTAAAGCTGAAGTCTGTACGCTTTCTAAAAAGAGAAAATATTTGACTTTGTTCTATCTTGAAATTTAGGTAATCTGTTAATTATTATTATTTTACTTTAGCCCATTTCCTAACCTCTACAGCAACATAAAAATATGAAGTTTGTGGGTTATCACTTTGACCAATCATAGTTAGGTTGACAAACTTGGATTTAATGTTGCTGTAGAGACCAGGAGAGGGACTAAAGTAGAATGTGACTAATTGGAAAGGACTCTAAAAAATGTTGTGAACATTTATTATACTAGGAAACTCTGATTTGATGTTGCTGTAGAGACCAGGAGAGGGACTAAAGTACTACTCAACTACAACTAGTCAAGCGCTTTTTTATGTTTTAACAATTTATTACACTAGATAATCTCCAGACTATCAAGCTTGGAAGATATGCACACAAATAACATTTTATTTTATTTATAAGTCTGTGTTTCTCCCCTCTGATTTAATGCATTTGTAGTGAACAGTACAAAATGTGTAGGGAGAGTGCTTATGTGCTGGCTTAGCAGTGTCTGCAGTGCTCGCTTTAAACTTGCTTAAGAACACTTTGTACAGCACCTGTTTTCAAATCTCTCCTAAATTCACAATCATCGCCCATATAGCGACTGTGCATATGACGGCATATTTCTCAAACAGCCTCTTAAAGCATTTGAATTGTATAAGCTAATGTGAATCCTGCTGTTTTGTTTGCTGCCTGCACTGCCTCTGCTGTGTGAGGGAGATGTAGGAGAAAGAAGGTAGCTCGCTATAGAGTAAATTTATGCAGAGCTGATTTTCTTATGTTACCCCAAACCGGCACATTTAGCTGCTTAAACTGCCATTCAGATGACAATCTTTTTCTGGGGAAACGGCATAACAACAAAGAACATTTTAATCTTAGGAATAGACAATAAAGCACTGAAACACATTCCCGAGAAAATAAAATAAAGACATAATGAATAAACAGATGAAGCATCAAATTTCAAAACACAATTTCTTCAAAAAACACATTTAAAACTGGAGCTTATAAAAGACAAGATTGTTAATGAGTCATTCGCCTTCACAGTGACAGTTACATTAGTGTTCCAGACAGCCTTATAGCACATACCTCACTTCCTCTGCTCAAAGAGACAAACTAATTGAACCCATGGCCATTGTATTAGCCCTCGACACAGCTGATCAGTGAAGTTAGCTGATGGCTATGCACAGACTCAACCTTGGGAGCTTAATTCAAGGCTGTAAAGAAGTGGCGCTGGTGGCAAAAGCACAGTCACCTTTATGCTTTTGTCTAGACGGCATGTGATCAGAGCAGCCTTCAGGATGTGAGGCCGACTCCAGAGGAAATAAAACTAGAGCTGGGGCTGTTGGATGCACATTCAGGGAGATTGGGCTGCCAACTTGAGATTTACATTATTATTATCTTAGAGGCAGCCAGGGAATTACTGAAAAATAGCTTTTTCTTTTGTAAATAACTTTTTACAAACTAGTTTAGCTTTGAGGGGTCATGTAATAACTTTCAGCCAATGCAAATACTAGGACATAGAGGTAGGGTGTTTTTTATCACTTATCTACATAAAAAGATGAAACTTTATTTTAAGCTCTAGAGAAGATCAGAGCATCAGCATACAAGATTACTCAAATGAAACAAAATACTTTCAGTTGACTGCAATATTATAATTTCCAGCCTAATAATCTAATAATTCATTTTAAGGCTGGTCTCAATGCTGGAAAATTAGTTATGTACTAATATCTGAAATAGCATGTGCCTTGACATGCATAATAAGCTTCTAATGATTTCTGCACTGAGTGTCTGGAAGACTCTGAAGCTGTGTGAAATTCCTCGGAGTGAACATAAAGTTTGCACTAATTTTGCCACATTAAGCGTTGTGTTGATGTGCCAGATATGTGTGAAGCACCACTGTAAAGCATGTGAACTATATGTCAAAATATTAGACGTATGTTAACTGACTTTGACTATATGATAACAAACTAAATGTGATACATGTAACTGGCTCTGAGTGAGAATAGTAAGGTAGGTTCAGACTAAGTATTGCTTTTTCTTACTTTGGGGCTGTTTTATCACCCGCCTCTCTTCCCCTGGATGTTGATAACATTATATAAAATACAGTGAAATATTCTTGAGCTAAAAATTAAGATTTGCTCAGTATTTGTTCTACTGGTCCCTAAACTTAAGCAAACTAAGCCTGCTGCTCTCATGGGGAGAATGAACAAGATGACAACCATGATGCAGAGAGAACTCATTTTTGATTTGAAGAAAGTGCAGTTAAAATATGGGACATAGCTTCAACCACGCATTGTTTGATTTAAAATGCTACAATCCAACGCAAAGCAGGACATCTATCAGTGGTTCTTAAACTTTTCACACCAAGTACCACCTCAGCAAATATTTGCCTTTTCAAGTACCAACTGTAACTGTAATTAGGACTAGCCCAGAGTCAAACAGGGCTAAAACAGAGATGGAATAAACTAAACCAGAACTCAACTCTGTCTCCCAGTCATGGATCGATCAATACTAAACCTAAAACTAGACTAAACCAGGCCATAAGTAAGAGCTTGACTACTAAACCAAGACTAACACAAGACAACAGCAAAAATACACCCGTTCTGGCTAAAAACAAACAGACAAATGGAAAATGGAGTAAACAAGATACATTATAATTAGGGATGCACAGATACAGTATATCAACTCAACATCGGTATTATACAATATTTACAATTTTGACAGTTATCAGTATACTACAAAAAACTGATGTTATCCTGTTGGACTTCTTCTAATATTTAGGTTTAGAAACAGAAGGAAAAGACAATTCAAATCTAAATATGGTCAAAATGAATTATTTATATGTAGATTCCTTAGTTTAAAAAATTTAGCCTAAAACATGTTTACAAAATATTGGTAATGGAAAAAGCAACATGGGCCATGAAATTTCATTTTCAATTATTAAAACACTGCAGAATACCACTAGAAAGAGCCCACATACCACCACAGCACTGCTACAGTCTGAGAAGCACAGTCTAGGATCATAAACCCTGTGACAGTGATCTTACATTTAGCCCTGGCCTGATCACCCTTTAACCTGCACTTCTTTATGTCCTACTGTAAGTGCATCGCAGAGGCCAGCAGCTGCAGCAGCCACTACAATAGACGATTGTCCAGTGGCCAGGCTTAAGAAGCTTTTCTCTGCTCTGTATTGACAAAGCTGCCAGCTCTAAAGAAGTGTAGACAGGCTGAGGGGTAAACACTCTCATTTTGACTGAGATCATGATTCATCAGAGCAAGTGTCCCGCCTAATGGAGCAAGGAGATTCATGTGAAATGTATTTTGGGAGTAGCACGTCTCATAAAACTTCCCCTGGCAGAGACGGAGTGTCAAGAGGGGCACACATAAACGTGTATTTGAGATGCCGACGCCGCATCAGACAATTACCCCGCGTCGAGTTAACCAGCCAAGACGAGAGCAGCCCATCCAGATACAAAAGAAATGTCACACAACAATGGAGAAGGACCATCGCTTTTCCAACAACTGCACAACATCCATCACTCTGAAGGCACTTTGTGAGAATGTCAAGTGCACTAAAAATACCAAACAGGACCTCAACATTTGTACAGAGCTGATTTATCAAATGTAACTATGCTCGTACAATACTAGAAAATGGAATAGGTAAAATTTGAATGTGAGGGACCCTGTAAAAAGTTTAAATAGTGCTTCAAACTATGTACTGACCTAAATTTAAGAAGAATTTTAAGGTAAACAATGTGACTAAATGATGCAATAGATAGATTAAACCGCATTACCCAGCAGTAAAATGGTCGACTTGTCTTTTCCGCATTACTTGCTCCGTGACAACAATACAAAGTAGTTGAAAAAGTTTGGTTTGATTTTATGTTTACTGTTCATTTAGTGCACTTTGAAAAGCATGACCTCAGTCTAAATGGTCCCTTCAAATGAAAAGGTGTGATGTGTTTCCTGCTGTGCTCAGAGCCTGGAAAATAGCCTGCACACTGTGAGCACAATTATGACTAACCACCAGAAACAAAGTTGTTTTAGCTGAGTATTGAGTTTCTATGGTGCCCTGGAGGGACTGCTAACCGTACTCATAACCCCATGGCTCTACACCTTCGCTAGACCTTCAGGCTTAGTAAGGCTCTGCAAGGAAGGATAAGACTCAACAATAATCTTAGCATAATCAGCGAATGACTGTGTGTGTGTGAAGTGCAGACATTTCACAGTGATTGCAAAGACACTTTTTCTACTCATCAGGGAGTATTTTATAATTGTCCTGTAACAGTTTTATGTAAAAAGGTCATGCTGTTTAGTGTGTTTTACCAAGAATGACACTTACTGTGATTTTATGGAAATAGTATTAAATGCACTTAAACACCCGCAATGTGCACAACTAGAAGCTCTCCTAAGATGCAGACTGTTTACAAAGCATTCTGAAAAGTAGTTCACTCTACACTGACCACTAGTGGATGGAGGAAACATCACTGGACTATCATGCAATACAATTTTAATAATTCACTGCAAAGACATGATGTAAATTATAGGCAATATTTCAAAATGGGTTGTCATTGGAGTCAAATTACTACTATTGTCTGCCATCTATTACCAGAAACAAAAAGCTGATGCTACACACAGCTGGGTCTTTTCATAAATCAGCAGGTAAACTGGTGCCAAATATTACATTTGATGGACCTTTGGCCTCTATATTGACGAGACAAGACAGCTGTATGCAAAATCCATTGATAAATTACAGACTGTATTGATTGCCCCTACAGCCACAATGAAGCAAACGCGTGCGTGCTCTCTCCCATTGGTAATGTGGTTAAAAAACACTACATCCTATCATTGACCACCCTGCTCACCAGTCAATTGTAGTTAAAGCAAGTCTAAAAGAGGAGAAGCTTCCCTAATTTGCAAACTGTCAACAACTGATTGAGGTCTTTCCCCCAAATCAATGTTGAGGCCTTTTGAGAAACCGCTCCTTGAAACTGCTGCCGGATTTGCATTTGAAAACAGCCAGTCCAGTCCAGTCATTTTTTATGTATGCTCTTTCTATCCGCAGTGTAGTTTTTAAACCCGGAGAAGAACAGAGACACACGGCATGTTTAAACACCCTGCACAGCCATCCAGAACTACACAAACACTTGCACATAACATCATCTCCCGAGAAATATAGACGACTGGAAATTGAACCTGATGAAACCGCAAATCCCCCCCTCTTTCATTTCACAAGATCAACAGGTTTTTTAACACAAATAACCACCCCAAGGCCTGGCGCACTAATAATTTATTCCCGACCAAACGAAGCTACAATGCGCTTTGGTGTTGAGGTTCCACGTTACAGTCTGGTGTTAGCTAGCCCTTTGATGCGCCTCCAGGCCTTGCAGTAATACCAAATGAAGGACACAAAATGAATCTATAAGACAGTCCATATGTGCAAGATAGCAGCCGTGTCTGTAAAAATCACACATACAATGCAGTGTGGATAAATGTAAAATGCCAGAACATATCAAGCAGTGAGACAGGGTTAGTCGACTGTATAGTCAAGTGTAATGGATTCTACAATTACTAGCCTGGATCTTGTCTAGTATACTTCACTGAATTATGAGTACTATTGAAACAGTAAAACACAGATAGAAATGTGGCTCCAATTGTATAGGTGATGTACAGTCGCTGGCCACTTTATTAGGTAGACATTTTTCCAAGCTTGTGACAAAGCTGATCGGCCTTTCACTATGCAAGTCAATGGATCAGTCATGCAATATATAGGGCTCCAAAATATATAGCAAAATCATTGTTATGCAATGGGATGGAATATATTGCAATAGTTACTTGGTCTTAAATCTAACACTGTTTAACGCATTTTTTCATTCGAGCTGCTATAATAGATTTCTTTATGTTAATCCTAATTTGACTTTGTTTCCTCTTTTAGTGTAAAGCATGCTGCCCATATTAAGAACTCGAAATGCTCGCCCCGGTGTGGGTATACTCTTCTCCTTCACTACCTATTGCCATATTGTCCAATGAAATAAACCCCAAAAAGCCAAAAAAGAATGAGAAAGGTGGAATTGTTGGTGCCAAGTTGTCTATTCAAAGTATAAAAAATGCATTATCTGCGGAATGTTTTTAATCTACAACCATGGCAAGGGTTTACAGCGAATGGATCCAAAAAGAGAAAATATCCAGGAAGCAGCAAATCTTTGAGACAGACAATCACTCAAGGTCTGCAATATGACCAAACATGAAGCCTTACACTAGAGCAGTACAGTACCACACCAGTTGCCCAGCTCTAACTAATATTGGGCTCAAGCTGGGATGTCGTGAGTCTTTGTCTCTTTGAATAGGAGCCCACACGTGGCCGCGTGCCTCCGACCTCTAGGGACAATGTGACTCAGGCCTTGCTAGCATGCTGTGAATTGATGCATTGGCTACTTTGCATGTTACCTGAATGAACTGGGCTTAGATATGCGTAAAAGAAGTTAAATTGTGTTTCTCCACTTTTGCTGGTCCACTTTTCTCATTCAAAGAGCAGTGGCTTTTATGTGTCGAGAGGGAAAGTAGATCTGCTGGATTAGCCTTAAGTGCGGCATCATTTTGAGGGCTTGCACGTGCATGGGGGGAAAGTGTGAGGATGAGATAAAATGTGTTGAAAAAGAAACTACAAAATATTGCTCCCTTTGAAGCAGTGCACGCTCAAGAGGCACTAACAGCATTTAACTAATTCATTTAACTGATTGTGCAGGGTTTGTGAAGCTGTGACTCGTCGTGTGAAAAAAAAAGAATGAAAGAAAAAAATAACTAAATTCAAAAGAGGTTTATGCCGACAGTAGGACAGCAACCAATGATTATTTTGTTGATTATTCTGTCAACTTTTTTTTTTAGTTAATGGATAAATAATTGGATAATAGTGCATAAATAGAGATTATTTACAAAACTTGTTGAAGATTAAACTATGCAACCTGAGGACTCATAGATAGAGAATATTTACATGTTGCGCACCCCTAATTCAGATCTGTTAAGACTTGCCTCGAACATTGACACAGCACTATATACTGGAAAAAATGTCTTAGATCTTTAGTCGGGGAGTAAGATCATGATCCTATCTATGTCTGGATTGATGACTGATCTTAAAACTCCACACAACGCTGTGATCTTGCCTTTCCTTTGACACAGTAGCATTTCCTGCTTTGGCAACCGGGATGTTTTTTTCTTTCGTCTGGAGGGATGAGTGAGAAGCCTACACTAGAAGCCCAAAAGCAACCTTCCTGCTTCTCTACTCATCCCTGTAAGAGGAGCGGACATAATGAGGTTTCTCGCTCCTTGGCTCCTTCTGCTCACTAGATAAACTTAAAAAAACTTCCTACAAAGTCTGGATAAAATACACCAGAGCCAGCGCTGTTCTGGTCCCATTTTACACTTGTTCTGACAGCATGTTGAGAAAGAACAACACTTTGACCTCACTGTGAACAGGGCTAAGCTTTTAAGCGGTTGTCCTTATCCCCCTAAAATGTTTAAAACTTGACTGGAGTCGCAGCATATGTCAGGGTTCAGAACAAGTTTAAATACAAAACAGCACCTACAGGGCACATTGTCAATATTAATACTTGACAAAAAAGAAAACTGAGATGCAGGGAGTATATTTGATTGGGAAATAGTGCACTAACTTCTCCTCTTCATTTACCTATATGGTTTGTAAGCTTTGTAAGAATTTAGTAAGCAAGCATTTTAGAGTATTTCAGAAATGGATAATGGATAAATAAGTTTCAAAAAGACACAATACCACAGTGAGTGGTAGTTCTTTAGGTGAAAATATCAGAAATTGGTTGGAAATAATTGAAAGGCAACATTCGCTCATTAGCTCAGATAATCCCTACAAAAATAACAATAACAATCATCATTATAATAATCATAGAATATTGTGCCTTTCAAGATACCCACAGCACTTTACAATTAAGTCCACTCCACAGTCACACACTGGCGGCTGTAAACTACTTTTGTAGCCACAGCTGCCTCTCTGACCACCACCAAACAGCAATCACACAACCACATTCATACAAGGTGAGTTAAGTGTCTTGCCCAGGAACACAACAACAATATGCTCTCGGGTGGGGATTCAAACCGCGACCCTCTAGTTGCCTGTTGAACTCTTACCCACGGCCCCACTGCTGTTACATTATGTTTGTTAGGGGATCACACAAGATGGCAAAACATGAAGCAAGTTATCGCAGTAAGGTGACTGTAGCAAATACGATTTCAGCTACAGGGCCTATACCTAATAAAATGGACAGAGAGTAAATATGGATAGAGCCACCCTTTTTCAGTAAACACCTTTGGCAATAGAAGGACCTTAATCTCAGGTGTGCATGCTTTCTTCTGCCCCCCTGTGGCAGGCACCTGACCTGCTGACCTTACATCACCAGCAGTGACTATGACGTGTCTGACAGATAGATATTTTATTCATTGTATTAATATTGAATCAGTTTTTCATGCTGTAGTGGATCTGTGCTGAGAATATACTCTTGAGCCTAAAAATCTCACAGCGACATGTATTATAAAAAAAACATTTTAATAACCTAGTATCATTTTTCCCAATGGTATTTTCTTTTTAAAGGCATTTTCTAGAAATAAATTGCATCTGTTGACACTACCCCAGAATCTCATTTAGTCAAAATAAGCAATAAAAATAATAAAATTGTTCCAACCTTAAATTCTTCCACACAATCCTTCAACAACAACACTGCCTTTCTGCCCAGACACAAAGTAAAATGTGTTAAACAGGAAATTGATAGCATCGTAGCAAATTGATGTGACTTTGTTTGCATAGTTCAATTAGGCTGCACCCTGACCTGGTGAGTGTCAGGGCTCACCGCTATTGTGTCATTCTCGACCTCTGCCTTAGCTTGTATTGATCGAATGTGATTTGTTTGTGTAAGACGTACGCAGGAGGGATTCGTGTTGGGTGCTTGGCAATGAGAGCAAGGACAAAGGCAAGACATAATTAGCTGCAAGATTAAAAGGCTTCATTTCCAACTTGTAGGGCATTGTTATTGGCCTGCTTCCAGCTGTGGTGCCGTACAGTCATTGGCCACTTTATTAGGTAGACCTATTTACTGGCTTCTCAATGCGTTGTAGTAAAAAAGTAAAAAAAAAAAGACACAATATCAGTGCGTGTGTTGAAATATTTTGTTGATGCCATAAATTAGAGACTGGGTTGAGACAATATAAAGGTAATATTATAAATATGGTTGGAAACTGCGCAAATGCCAACAATTATTGTCACTTCTGGTTACTCCATGGGGGGAAAACAAACCACTCACTACAATAGAGTAGAGCTGCTGAACTGAATTAATATGGCTGCGAACCCAAACTTAATGTGCCATATTTTACATAATAAAACACCTCAATTTAAAAAGGAGAACAAAGTGGTCCAGTTGTGCAAATTAGTCTGTTAAATACACAAGTTAGATACATTTCATGATCATCTAAAGTGAGAAGAGTTTTTATTTCCCCCTGCCTGAGACTATTACCCTATAAAATGATGCAATATCGGCTGTATATATGGGAAATCCACTCATTGTGGAGTCTGAATATTTCTGAATAGAAAAAATAACAATACATAATAGACACTCAAAAATGCTTTACAATTTCATGCATTATTCATTCACTCCACAGTCATCCTCATTGGTGGTAATCTACTTGTGTTGCACAGTTGGTCTGGGGCAGTCTGGTAGAAGCATGGCTGCCATTCTGAGCCTACAATCCCTACAACTACCACCAAACAACCCATCACATTAACTTATAGGTCATTTCGGTCAAGTGTTTTGCCCAGGGACACAACATGACATAGGTGGGCAGCGGAAGACTGGACTGGGTGCAAAATTATTAGGTCAAGGCCACTTTATTAGGTACAAGGTCTACTTATTAAAATAATTGTGTACTTTTGTAGATCACAAAAGTTAGAGAGTGCGAGCGCATCAGTGGGTCAAAGTGGTAAATTTAAAAATCAGGTGCTCATCAAGGATCCAGGCAAAAGGTAGGCTGTAGAAAAAACAGAAG
>JAVQKG010219456.1:0-20237 GCA_036025885.1 Hypseleotris bucephala
ATCATATTCTGGTAGTAAAATTAAAATGCTCTGTAAATAAAAAAAGCTTCTTTTAGCATGTGAAAGTTAGAATAAAGTGAAAGTGAATTAAAAAAAAGCCTATGAAGTGTGCGTGTGCAAGTAACAGTAAATGAACCAATCACGTCATCTTCACGAAAGCGAGGCCTCACATTCACAGGTCACGTGGTTTTTGGCAATCTGACGCAAGCCTCGAATCGGGGCTTCACTCGACACGCCTCCTTTTACTCGGCACAAGCCTCGGTGCCTCGGCTTCAAATGACCCATCACTACCTGGATGCTCATGTTGTGGATTCGTCAAACCAGGCTTAGTCATTTATCCTGGATCTGGAAATCCTACTTTTGTGCAATAGGCCCCAGATGTCCCTATTTAATGTGGACAGTCCCAACTTCAAACGTATTGCCCCATGTCACTCACTACAAATCTCTGATTGGACTCAAATTTGTCCCAGTATTTTTTATTTTTTATTTTTTTACAAACATGGTTCAGTTCAGTTGTCCCCATTTTCACCGAAACAACACATAATACTCTTTAAACATTTGCCAAGAACCTTACAGTCCCAGCCATTACAAAATTCAATTTAGCCTACCATATTTTCACATTTGCCAATATGTTGAGACTTCCCTTTTTTTTAATTATAACTTTATGTACTTTGAATTGAGACGTTTTTGCAAGAATGTATTAGTAAGTTCAAATCTCAAATGTACCAAAAAAAAAAAGTGACCTAGTTTTGGGGTCTAGAAATCTGGTCACCCTTGGATCAGGAAGTTGGATTTCTTTCATTTTTATTACCACTTTGACTTGTTTGTGTATTTCCTAAGCTCTTCCTCTAGAGGGAGACACACACTCACATCTGCACCGGTGGATGTTATGTCTTAGTGCGGTGATGTTGCATCATGACATTTCCTACGCCCTCATGACGTTTATAAGTGGATGTTATGCAAGGCTTTTTCTGTGTTTTTTTCTGTCTGGTTCCTCTTTTTATTGCTGAGTGGAACACCTTGTCCTCTGCAGTTGTAACCCACTGCACTTGAACCAAATATTTACTGCACAAGTTAAAAAACACTCACACAAGATATTTTTAATACAACTTATGATGACCCATTTATACCTTTTATGCCTCCTGCAAAAACTATGCAGGAGGCTATTGACAAATACATTTAGAACTTTTTTTATTCAATTGTATTTTATTCTGTAAAATGTGCCAGAGTTCCTTGATTATTGTTTGGTTTATTGATTCTCTTTTTTGCATTTCTGATTTCTGCATTCGTATTTAGATGGTTGATTACATGAACAATAGCAAACAATAGCAAGTAGACAGAGTACTGATAAGTGCAAATATAAAAGTTTTAATAGAACAGGCCTACCTTATACTACTGGATATAAATAGTGGTGCCCCTACCATTGAAATACAAGACATGAGATTGATGCTTGAGCTATTATTAGTGTATATTTAGTTTTATCTGTATAGCCCTATATCACATCAAAATGCCACCGGGCTTTACTGCAATAGATGTAAGCAAACAATAACAATAACAATAGACAATGTATGGTATTGTATAGACTATAATTTGTACACCATAGTCACCACAAGTCATTGCAAACATTTGATTTACAGTTTAATGTATAGACACACATATGGACTTTGTTATCAAAACAATAGCAAGCTATGTACCTCAGTCAGTCTTCTATGTGAGCTCTCAAATGCAGTGTCAATGCAGATTTGTTTATATGTTAACATGTTATGTTTAGCCTCATTGTCATTTTACTAAACATTATTCAACCCCAAGCATAAGGATGATAGCTTCCATAGGAGGGAGCAAAAAT
Organism: Hypseleotris bucephala; assembly: GCA_036025885.1. Lineage (NCBI taxonomy): Eukaryota > Metazoa > Chordata > Actinopteri > Gobiiformes > Eleotridae > Hypseleotris > Hypseleotris bucephala. The sequence continues at coordinate 1,847 of JAVQKG010219456.1, forward strand.
AGACAACTCAGATGCATCCTGACTTTGCTAAACTGGTATTTGGCTGTTGGCTGGCTTCTGTATTTAAACCCTTGTGAGTTTTGCATAAGGAATGGATATATGAGATCAGGGGTGGGTAGTAGCCAATAGTTTTACTCAAGCAGGAGTATAGTTAGTTCATGTTGTTTATTGTAATTAGACAAAATTAAAAATACAAAGAGCAAATTCCTGTATTTTAATAGACCAAAAAAGACTGTAAATAAAGACAATTTTAGGCACAAGAAACAACATGCAAACAGAGGTGGGTAAAAGTACACTTACTCTCACTAGACTTTCAAAACATTACTCAAGTAAGAGTACTGTTACTTTAAAATAATAAGGGTATCACATTAAAACTCACTACTCTTAGATTAACTTAAAAAGTTACTCAAGTAAATGTAACTGACTAAAGGTAACTAATTACTACCCAGTAATTTTACTGTATGAGATTCACAAGTCTTGCCTAAAAGCCTTTTCCTGTTTTGTCAAGAATGGTGAGCATTTGGATGATGAGTATAATTACAGCCTTTCAGACATTGCAACAAAGTCAAATAGTAACATTGTTCAGAAAGTTAAATATTGATATATGAACATTTGTCTGTTGTAATACTGTGAGCATTAAGATTACAATCGGATCTCTCAAAAACTTAAGGTTTGTTTTTAACAGCAACACCAAACTCTAATTTGATGTTGCCAGGGGAGGGACTAAAGTAAAATAAAATAATGGAAGCATTTCTTGTCATTGATCTTACTGTATGGTTGTGTTCAAACATAGCCCTGACTAGACAGATGAGGTGGTGAAATGCTAAACTGGTATTTTGCTAATTCAGCAGAAGTCATTTTGAATCTCGTGGGAGCTCTTGCAGCAGGTTGCATCAGTTTAAACCACGCTCATATACCAGCCTCGCCTGTCTGTGTGTGTGTGTGTGTATGTATGTGTGTGTGTCTGTGTGTGTGTTCGCATGTGTGTTTTGTATGTATTTCTGTATGTGACTGTGTGTGTACATGTGTCTGTGTGTCTATATGTGTGTGTATGTGTGTGTCTGTGCATGTGTGGGTGCATCCATATGTCTTTGTGTGTATGCGTCTGTGCATGTTTGAGCGTGTGCGTCTGTGTGCCTCTATGTGGATACACACACACACCATACCTATACAGTACTGTGCTGGATGTGTGTATGTGTGTGTCTAAATGTATGTATGAGTGTGTGTCCATGTGTGTATGTGCATGTGTGTGTCTTTGTGTGTCTGTGTATTTCTGTGTCTGTGTGCTGTCCATGTGTTGAGTTTCGCTGTAATGTTGACTAAAGCAAGACGAAACCATGGCACTGTCACATTGAAATTGGAGGACAGGCGTGTGAGAACCAGTGACAAACTGAGCTCAAATTTACCAACACGAGGCACAAGAGCCAGTATTTTTTCCAAATTCTTGTTCCGCTTCTAAGCCAGACTGAATCACTATCTGCCAAATTGTCCAGGGCAAGTTAAGGATAGAGTTATGACCAGGTTTAGACACATTTTTAGAGAATTAAATAACTTTTAAATCTTGATTTTGACATGCTTTAGACCTGGTTAGGGTTCTTTGGTCCTATGTTCAATTGGTCTCACAACTATAGCTGTCAAATCTGATGCTACTGTACTAATAAACTAACCCAAAACATTATTCCTAAACTTTAACCATAGCCCTTAATTAGCCTCAATGGGACGTAGGACCAACAAGACAGTTTAGCTCTGTTAAAGTCCAGGTTTAGTTTTGGTTTAGACCTAATTTAGACCTGGTTTAGTCTTGAGTTCAGCACTTAAGTCTATATCATAGGCAGGGTCTACATATATCCAGTCATTATCTCAATATAGTTGTGTTGAATGCAGAGCTGTATCCAGGCATAACCCCTCTATGAGTTTGTTAAGGGCCACAACCACTAGGGGGCCACGTGATCAGAAAGGTCCAAGTTCAATTCAGGAGATGCCCACCATTTTCAATTAATAGTGGCATTTGTATTGGTTCATATTGATTTGCAACTTAATATTAAACCACATAATACAGACTGAAGTTAAAAAACAGAATGCATGTTGAGTTTTTTTTTTCATTTCTTTATAGCATTCTTTTATGATCTACCCCAAATTGTCCCTAGAATTAAAAGATTCTGTGTATTTATTGGTTAAATTGAGTTATTTACATATTAATATTCTTAGATACCTAATCTTATTAACTGCACTTGTTTTTCATGAGTTTTAGTCATATTTTAGCTTTTTATTTGTAAAAAATGGCTTTTATCCGATCATTTGTTACAACTAACTTTGTACAAATAACAATTTAAGAAGAGATTTGTGATAATATTTCGTATCTTCATTATTCTGTCTTTTTGTATTTATAAGTACTAATTGCTGGGCCACATATAATATCCCATTTAGACCCACCCATGCCTCTCCCTGATTGCCTGTGATTTTCCAATCTGCTGCAGGTGTGAGGTGTGTGTGAGCTGCCCATAGCGTCATTCTGAGCTCATATTTATCAACAGTCTCAAGGACGAGGGTGACACAGTCTGTACCGAAATCAGAGAGGCTTTGAGATAAAACCATCAACACGCAACATCAAATGAAACTCAGCCTTGGACGAAAGATAAGAGCTGTGGAGTAAATGTAAAACTACTGAGTGAGCATATAAGATAGGGCAATACTGGGATGACTGTAAGGGCTTTTAATCAAGGGTGCATGGGGCAATATGTTGATAGGGATTTACTGGAAGTCACAAGCAGGGTTTGGACATGTGCTTGGAAGTTTTGGATGGAATTTCAATGTTTTCAAGGTTTGAAAAGTGCTTTGATATGTGTGTGAAAATAGGCCTTCTTGGATTTTTAACAGTTTATGTCACAACAAATGACTTGTTTTTACACCTAAAATTTTGCACCAAATCCGCACAGATTATTCTATAATTTTTTATAAGATTTGCAAACTTTAAAAACATTTTCCGGCAATTTATTTAACTTTTTGTATTAAATTACACATTTTTATCTTCTTCTTCAAACTATTTAGTGACATACTTCAACCACTAGAAAAGTGTCACGCCCAAACTTTGCCAATATTAAAATTTTATGTTACACCTGGAAATTCTTAAAAGTGCTAGAATTTCATCTTCAAAAAGTTGTATGAACCCCAAATTCTTAAGTCTTAAAGTGCATGTGACAGGTTTTTAAGCAATTTCTACACATGATATTATCTGTGTAAAAAGTCAATAAAGCTTTTCTTTGTTTGAAAAAGATAAAAATTGAACAGTGACATCAGAGGAGGGGGATTTCATCCATAAGATTGTACAGTATCATGCTAGCTTCTGTATTTTTAAATAAGAAAGTAACATTTTTCACACAAATCTTCTACAAAACAGTGAATTCTAACTAAAATGTAAGCAAAATCATATAGGTACTGTCACTGTGTTTTTGTGAAATGGGTAGTCTAATCTGTCACATCTATCTTTTTAAATAGGCTAACAGTTATTGAGGGCATGTCATACCTTAAAGCAATGCTATGTAATGTGTCAAAATGTTTAGTCTATCAGTGATAAACCTGCTCCTACAAGTTCACTGTACCCCTATGAAAGGCCTATATATTTAAAAAGCAACCTACATTTGTGCTATACTGTATGTTCCCATTACATTTGTTGCATGTCTTGGCATTAATCTTACATAAGTATCTAACCTCATTTGATCACACTTGAGGGAGAAAGAAAATGAAGAAATCAAGAAAGCATGCAAAGGAATTATAAAGTTTTTTTTAAGAGTTTGTATGTTGTTTTAAAAAGCTAGAAATTGTTAAAAAAATAACAAGTACCCGGCCTAAAACCCATAGTAGCTGCGATAGGCTACAGTTAGCCGAAAGAACTACACTACCCTATACACTGTCATTGTTATACTGTATTTCTTTGTCACTGAAATATCTCTTGCAGCCTATGCATGTTTTGAAAATTTTATAGGCTAAAAATTGAATTGGAAAAATGTGGGCTTAGATTTGTAAAGGAATTTGTCTGGTCATAATGCCCTGTCCTTGCAATATACAGTAGTTTGTAATCTCTTGACCCACCTGTGTTTCTGCCTGACTCTTCTGTAAACATTGAAATGGCTAAATACAATGGAGGGAAGTTGATTTAGAGACACATCCACTTGTATTGTCTAAAGGGAAATGGGATTGGAGGGAATTTCTTTTGTCTATTTATTACTGTTCATTATCTTCCACTTTCCTGTTAGGGCTTGCAGGTGACAGAATCTTAAACTAGCAACTATGGGCTTTAGGTGGGATACAACCTGGACAATGGCAAATTGGTCTCATGATGTGGAATGTACAAGGACACTCACATTCACAATATAGGCTAGATTCACAATTCACCAAACGCATGCAAGTCAATTGAATGAGAAACTTAGGGTAACACGGGGAGGACATGCAGACTTCCCTTGAAATGGCTGAGTATCGAACCCACAAACCTCTTTGTTGAAAGGCACCAACCATGACCACCCACCCCTATTATTTGATTCATATTATAGTTGATGCTTTAATTTCCACTCGTGCTTATAATCATAACAGAAAAGGCAACACAGTCGGAGTTGTTTCAAAGCGTTTTATTGCATTTTTTTTTTTTAGAAAAACAATACAAAATTCTGTAGCAACTGTCAAATGTTGCCTTGAGTGAACTGCAATCATTCACATGGTACAGTAAAGTGCTTATTTTAAATCAAAAATATCTTTGTATTTAAAGGATGAGTTTATACCAAATGTCTTCCATTGAGTAAACAATGGGCCCTGGGGTGAGAGAATAAGATGGGTTCAACTCTCATGTTAACTCTGGGTTGAGGACTGTTACCAATGTAGACGATATATGGGACACACCCAAAGATGTTCGAATTGATGAAAAAACATTGGATTAATGCTGGATTGTAAATGTTTTGCCTCAAGGCTACATTCAACGTGTGAAGGTTCAAAATCTGTCTGAATGAACACTTCCTTACTTCAATGACAAAAACAAAATCAAGAGGCTTTTTGATATAGTTTGTCCCGTTTCCCCAGTAAAAAGGCAGCTCAAAATTTACTGCCTCTCCACAAAAAATATATAGAAATGGTCATGACCAGAAAAACTCTTACCATATCTGTACTATAAGATACTAGAGTGTGGTCAAGGTCTGTGCATTTGAGAACCCTATCAAAAGTTAGGGACATAAAACTGGGAGGAAAAGGCAGAATACTGAACTGTAGGTATTCAAAAAAAAACACAAATTACCCAAAGATTGCCTTGATCTTCAGCTTAATGCTTTTCGATTATAGCAAAAAGTAGTTTCCCAAAAATGGAGAAAGAGAGAAAACAGCTGCATACACAAATTCAAGTAAGTCTTAGTATAAGACATAAAACCCCTATTGATGCATCTGTAGATCTTTTAGTACAGAGTCCTATCTCTGCAGAACGGTTTGTGTGAAACCAGACAGCCACTTCAAGAGTACCATTCGCTCATTGACGATTCGCCGATGGATAACTAATAATATCAATCCTCTTTGGTGAAATGACTACAATGTGGTGAGACCACGGGCCCACTTTCGGTCAGTTTCTGAATCGAGTCTATTGGTGCGTTTCATTTGTCCTTGCAAGTTGGACTTTCAGTTGTAAAAGTCAATTGAAATTTGATGTTTGAGTAACGTGGACAACCAGGTGAAAAATCCAGTGTGGCTGCTCCCAATTTTACAAGAAAGTGAAAAACTAGTTTAGAACTTGTATTTTTCTATAAGCCATCCACTACTATTATGTGGGGCATTTAAGCACAAAATTTGTCAACTAGATTTTGTCCAACTTCCGAACACAACTGGAACGCAGCATTAGCTTAAAGAACAAAACGAAAGATTATTGCCTTTAACTTTTTACACATAAAAAAATAAAAACTTAAAATCTTCTTTTCGTCTTCCCTGGGCCAGAACGCTCCAGATGAAACTCAAACGCTCTTCATTCACAACCACATACTCTGAACTCATTAAAAAAGAAAAAAAACAAAAAAACAGACATGTATAAAATAAGGAAAACATCCGGTGTTTTAACCTGAACTCAACAGCACCTGCTTGAAAAATTATAGAAAAAAAAAGCTTATTATTAACAGCCATACCAAAAATAAAGGAAAGAAAAATCAGTGTGGCACATTGACATGGAGTTTTCAAAATATTACAAATAAACTTTAACAGCTACACGTCGATGGAAGACTTTTTTTCTTATTTTTTGGAATGTTTTCCTTTTTTTTTTTTTTTTTTAATAGTTATTTATGTTTTGAAAATGCTTATTATTTATGATTTAGGAGGATTTTTCTCTTTGTCCTTACATCTTATTTTGAAAGGGTCTCATCTCATCACAAGAGGACAGTGATACTAAACCCTCAAAAAGGTCCAAAAGATTTTTTACAAAAGTGGGGAAAGAAAAACGAGGTCACAATGGCCGAGATGTGCTTTTGAAAACCCTCTTAAAAACAGGGATACAAACATTTACTGCCAAAATATTAAAGCACAAACTGGAAAAAGGTAGAAAAACTATTTTACAAGTACTGGTTGTTATAAAGGGGACATTTGAAAACACTGAGTTTCATTCAGCCTAGATTTTAACATAACTAGGCCTTTTCAACATACCAGACTTTATACTTTAGTTAGCTGTGGCCATGCTTACAAACTATCTGACACTGACCGGTTTAAAACACTGAATAATTCAATGATGTTGTGGCCATTTGGTTTGCTTAGAAAACTGCATTTGTGCAACAGTAAGTCATGGCTTGCCTTACAGAAAAAAATAAATAAAAAAATTCTCATTTTAAGTGCATGGCCACCGAGACAAAATTAGCTTTTTATCGTTTTTTTTAATCACCTTTTTACCGATACGTGTGAGGAATTTCTTTAAATACAAAAAACCCACCAAAAAACAAAACAAAAAGACTGCTCCAGGCACGGGACAGCATTGGCTCACAGCCCTTAGACCCTATTGGACTGAATCCATTGAGACAGTCAGCTTCATGGCGGCGTATTGCATAAGCTTGTACGTATGTGCAGACAGGGCACTCATGCATATACATACGAGAACATTCCCCACAACTTAATTCACAGTGGATCCAGTTGAAACGTGGAGCAGCAAACATGTCCTTTGGTGTCTTCAAAAGTGTCCGATTACTTTAACTGAGTCGTATGAAAATAAACAAATATAACTTAGGAAAACCCTCTCCCAAATCAACCCTGGCCCTTCCCCGAAACATGGACAGCACTTGTGTTTTGTGCATGTCGTGGCTTTGTGCTTCAGAAGTGCTGCAGAAGGGCAGAAGGCATTAGAGGCATGAGCCTGACGGGACAAGGCCAGAGGAGTCAGAGGGGGAGGGGCAGAGTCGGGACAGTCCGGGCAGTCTTCAAACTGGTCTCAATTTAAACTAAAGGGTCCCAATGTAATGAGTCAGGCACAGTCTCCTACTATGACCAGAGGAGCCAGCAGCTTTCGGAGCTCCGCGGCTGAGACCGGGCCTGTTTTGGGCTGACTGTTCCTCTGTCGACGGCGGGCCAGTCTGGAGTTTGAAGGAGGCGAGAGGCGCATGGACGACCCACTCGCAGTGACCACGAATGGGACGTCCTGCTGCAGCTGCTCCTCCTCCAAACCATCCTGTTCAGCCAACTGTCTGTTCACTGCCATGGCTTTGTCCGCAAAGAACGTCAGGTCCCTGGTTATACTGGTTCTGATGAAGAGAACAACACTGGGTTAGGCACCAACATAAAACAGTTCATCTGCATTTAATACTATCATTTTAAAACAATCCTCACCTTTGATGTAAGATGGACGTTGACAGAGTCTCAGATGCACCCTAAATAATAAATAAGAGAAACACTCATTAGTACCATAGACCTTTAAAAGACAATGTTAACAGTATTCTAGTCAGGACTTACCCCTTGGAGCCAGGGGTGCTGCAGGACCTGGCTGGCACTCAGTCGGTTTTTGGCGTCTCGAACCAGAAGTCTGGAGATGAGGTCTTTGGCACTTGAGGAGATGTGAGCCCAGTCCTTCTCTGGAAACTCGTACTTTCCTTCCTGGATGCTCTCAAACAAAGTGTTCTGTGGAGAAAGAAAATACATGTAACTAACTATATTTAAAACCATAGATTATTAAAAAAAACTGTCTAAAGTTGTCAACACACTCAAACTAGACATTTAAACACTAGTAAATAATCTTGTATTTTGTAAGAATTGCTATTAAATTAAACTTCAACCCTAGTATTATAATAAGGCAAACTATAATAAAGAGGCATATTGACTTGCTATATTTAAAACCACAGATTAATAAACCATTGTAGCCTTGTCAAAAAATCTAACACTCTCAAAGTAGAAATTAAAAAAGTTGTACATAATATAATCTTGTTTCTTTCCATTTCCTGAGCATTGCTATTACATTCAACTAAGACCCTAGTACAGTAATAAGACAGACTATATTAATAAGAGGCCTATTTACCTGACAGGTGTGGCAGGGCTCCCCCAGCTCCCAGCCACAGTCACCCCCACAGCGGCCCACGAACGGAGGGTACCCGCTCAGCATGATGTAGAGGATCACCCCCAGACTCCAAAGGTCACATCGCTTATCGTAGATGGTAGCCTCTTCACTGAAGGCCTCCACCACCTCCGGAGCCATGTATTCAGCAGACCCACACTGTAACACACACACACACAGGAAATAAGGGTAAAGGGTTAAAATACTGCAAGAATACACACAATATATTGAAAAAAGGAGATGTGATTCAATAAAGTTATGGTCCTCCACCTGACAGAAGCTGACACTAAAAATAATTGCCAAATCCAATATAAAAGTGTCCAAATAAAACTTAAATAAATGGTCATATTAAGTTTTAATCCAATCTTCAGTTTAGTCCTGGTTTGAATTCTTATTTAGTCTTGGTTTAGTCCTAGATTTTTCCTGATTAAGCAGTTTTGATGCACACCTAATCCTGACCAGAACATACAGTCTTCCATTTCTTCCTAAGTGTACATTTATTCAAGCATAATCACTTAACTAATATTAAATGTGTGTTTTTCTAATAGCAGCCCTACTTTAAGATGTGCACATTCCTGTATTCAGCTGATTCCTCGTGGGTCTGGGAGAGCCGAGACCTGGATCCTAATTGAGCTGTGCGTATGACCATCACATGCTTCACTATAGCCTCTTTTAAACATAGCTTTCTTTCTTAAGTAGGAACACCATGTACTTGTATCCAGTCTGAAAAAATGGTTAGGTAGGACTTAATACAAGGTTGTGGGGGCAGTAAGTTGCCTCCCTGTCCACTTCGGGGCATATACGGGGCATATACAGTCCAGTGTTATGTAGCAACCGGAGGAAAACTAGGCCAATTGCAGAGAAAAGAGAATTGTAGCCAGAGACCAGGCTGTGCTCTTAGAGGTTATGTAACTCGTAACACAAACACTAAATGTTTTAATACTTCATGGACCGTAAAGAAGTGAGTCAGGAGTGCAGCGGGACATCAGACAGTTAATGTTTGTAGATTTTGTTTATAGCTACCTTGTGTGACTAGACTAAGCAAAAGTTTTATACAGTACCACTTCTTAAAACATTTGTCCATCCAAGAACCATTTTACTAGTCTAAATTGATACTAAACCTGCTCAAAACAACGTCAAAACAAGGTGTGCATTAAGATATAGCCAGGTCAAAACTACATCTACATAACCAGTTTTTACAAAGACTAAACAAGGTCTGAATCAAACCCAGCTACAGCTTACACCTCGAAAAAGCCATCAGTCTGCGAACCACTGCTCTAAGCTATAACTGGATGATATAACCGAAAAACTTGGCCTATATATTTGCCTTACATTTGTCAACAACTATGCATTACGTCTATTGTGCCCTAGTGCCATGTACCAACTGTCTGATTGCCCCACCTCCGAGCCTTATGTAACCTAAATTTACTGCATCGGAATCTCATACGAGACAAAGCTGCTTCTGTCGCAAGGAGGAAAAAAAATAAAAGTACCCAACCCCCACATCGTCTGTGCCAGCAACATGTCTGGGTGACTGCTTATGTATGCACAGACATGCCCCCAAGATCTAGGCCATATGCAGTGACTATAAACAAAGTGATGTTTTTCTCTAGCAACGAGTTTAAAAGCATTGCCAAGTCATTTCTTGATAAATCTTAACCACAAATCATATGTTAGCTGGTGCAACCTCTACTTTTATTTGCTCTTGCGGTCTTTACTGTACGCTTGCATCATTTCTTGGGCACTTTAAACCATTCACAGCGCTTGATACCAAGAAAATGTTACCGCACCGGAAATTTCAATTTTGTTGGTATCGGTTTGGGGATTTCCTGGTGCTGTCATGTGACCATCAGACCACTCTTGTGACCCACATGACTTGTTGACGCATCTGTGTTGTTTGTAAACTAAAGGATTATGTTAGGAAGCTTATAGGAGTGAACCAGTCTAGTTGGTCTCTAAGTAGCGTCAATGTTAAGTATATGGAGCAATGTTTTTGTAGTCTATAGTTATTGAAAAAACTAGTCATGTCACTTTTTTTTTTAACAAGAAACACATGAACCTTGACATTTTAACGCACACTTAAATATTTAATGTCAAACAAGCCACCACACAGACACAGGCAGGTAGACACTTGTCATATTTCTGAGAACCTAAAAATAGCTATTCCTAGAAAGGGGCTATATATTTACCTGTGCATGAAAACAGAAACTTTGCCCCCCCCCCCGCTATGACAATAACTTATCATTTCCATCATTAGATTTTATAGTGCATGGCATTCACCTTGAACTGCAAGTAGCTTATTCCATACTGAAAAGGAATTACTAAAATGTTATCTAAATGTCAATGTTATGTGCTTGAAAGCGCTTTGGACCTAATTATGATGCATTTAACTGGCCATAAAGATGAATAATCGACCTAATTCTCTGGTGAAATGTGATGCAAACACACAGATTAAAAGTGAGATCAAAATCACAACATTTCCTCTTTCCCGATTCAATGGAAAAACACCTCAAAGCGCATGAGCAGCACACCCCTCCCCCTTTCTCTGCATCGGCCAATCAGAGTGCAGTTGCCATGTATACGTGTGGGCAGACTGCATTTTCTAGAAACCGCTTTTGTGTAAAGAACATAAAGAAAAAGCCAGCAGAGCAGCAGAGGCACAAGTGGGGGCCGCTGGTGTTGTGAGGAAGAGGAGGAGGGAGGAGGAGTCTACATGTTTTTTTTCCATCCGGGCTGCAGCTAAATAAGAGATGTTATGTTTTCGACGGCTCTGTAAAAGTCACAATGTGTTTCATTCGCCCTCGCCGCATACCAAGGCTATAACGGAGCGCCCTGTCCTCAAGTGAAAAATCTCTACTAAGATACGGCTAGCTCTGCAAAATGTGGCCCACGCAATTTCAACAAGTGAAGGGCTGCACTGCAAGAATAGTCTGTAATGTGGTGCTATTTTAGAAGCTAGGATTTTATATGTACATAATTTGCATGCAACATTATAAGACAACTGTACAGACCAGTAACATAAAATGACTTTGCAATTACAATGTAAGCTACTTTTGGGAGGAGCATTTTGTGGTACTGCGTTTCTCTAAGTCTAGTATGTTTTTGTTAACTTCAAGCTTACTTCGGATTACTGTACATGTTCTGACGGAAATTTGTTTTGGACACACATGCCGTCACACAAGCACACACTAAACAAACATGAAACCTGACATTTAAAGTATGTTCCCAATGCCATGAGATCATTAACTAAACCACTATTCGTCAAACTAAAACAAAAACATGACACAAACCAGTCACACCTTTCATTTTCTCTCTCACATTGTTGCAACACTATACACACACTGTGCACAAGACATGATACCCTCCACCCCTCCTTCACATAGTCCCGGGAAGTCCGCCCCATAGGAAGAGATGAGGTTACTTGTGTTGAAACCCCTTACATTCCTCTGGGCTGGACTGCTGGGACGCATCACCTGCTCAGCTCAGTCAAAATCATTCACCCCATTTACCTCCCTGCCCCCCGTACAGCCAAATGTTGACACTAGCCAAAAAGCCAGCCAGCGCGCGTCTTCAAGCGTTACTATGAACTTCTAGGTACGACATTCGGGGTTTTTGTTGCCCTGTGGTGACGCCAAGATTAAGGGTTAAACAATCAAAACCTGGCAAAGTCAATATTTATTCACAGCTGATAAGTGAAAAGGAGTGGACGTTAAACTCAGCTGCTCTCTAGTCAAGTGACTTCAAATAATACTGGAGATATACAGGAAGCAATCTCTGACAAGTTTCTCCAAGGAAATATCACAATGAACTTCCTTAACCTCTTAACACAACACAGTCTCGTCCAATCAGCATGCGTCCTTGTTACTGACACCACCGTAGAGCGACCAATAGGAAATGAGTCAGGTGTAATTTTACAAGCCACTAAAACCACCCTCCTTATCCAGGCTTAAGTATTTGACTTGATAACTGATTGCCTATCACTTATCAGCAACTAGTTTCCTTATAATAAAACTAATAAATGTTTTAAAGGGTTTTTTTGGACTTACAGGAGTGAGGAGCTCAGGGGTGGAGATTGGGGAGCTGTCGCTGTTCAACTTGATCCCGCTTCCCAAGTCAAAGTCACAGATTTTGACCGGGGAAATCTGAAAAACAACAGCATAAAACATATTAACATATCAGGCCGAGATAACATTAGTGTGTACAGTTATCTGTCAGTGACCTCTCATGTTACTGTCGAAAACATTTGAAAACTCACCTTGTCTGCACTCTCACAGAGAATATTTTCAGGCTTCAGGTCCCTATGTGCCATTCCTGTTGAGAGCCAAAAAGACATTCTTTATTAAAAGACCGAGAGGTGATGAGCGTTTTACAAGAGAATATAAGGTTACTCCAGTTCAGTGCTAAAGATGTAATCTTAGCTGGTGTTTTTTGGTGCTTATTTGGGATAATAGGCCATAAAGTAAAACTGCGCCCGGAGGCCCAACTTACCCTTGTTATGTAGGAAATCTAAAGCGCTTGCAATGTCCTGCACGACAAGGCTGGCTTCCTGTTCGCTGAAGTGCCGCCTCTTGTGAATGTGTGCCAAGATGGACCCTGGAGTGGTGAGAGAGGAGTTAAGATCAGCTGTTGAGAATATGTAATTATGGTGCTTGATGGATTAGGTTAAGTGCTTGATATAAACAGTTGATTTGAAGTATGTTATAATTTTGCATACCTCCTCGAAGCTTCTCAAATACAAGGTAGAATTTGTCTTCCTCTTCGAAAAATTCAACCAGTTCAAGGATGTTACTGTAGAGAGACAATATATTAGTCAATGGTCACAAAAAATATTATATGCTGGCTTTTAAACAGTATAATCTAAATTTAATAGTCCTTACCTGTGTCCCTGGCACTGGTACAGCATCTCCACCTCTCGGAAGACTCTGCTGCGACTGTGCCCTGGTCTTTTTTCAATTATCTGTAACACAACATTATACACTTTTAGTTTATACATCTAGATCCCAAAATGTTCAATCAAAAAACACAGCCTCTACAGCAGTAAAAGTCTAAGCCTATGTGTGAGAGTTCATATTTAGGTGCCGCCCACCTCCCTGACTGCACGTCCTCCCTATGCTTGCTATCCACCCGTCTAATTTCCTAGACACTATAAACGTATGGCTGATGGCACCGCGGCTTTGGTATCCTTCCAGACATCAGGATGCATTTTTCTTGGCGTGCAAAAACATTTATCCCGGGCGATGACATGGATGCAAATATAGTGCATGTAACCCACTTGTGACAAAACCAACGACAAAACAGCTCTAAACTCTCCCCATCATCACCACTAAACTTAGCCACTTCACATCTGACCTATTTCTCCTGATGTGTTTTTGTGCCCGCTGTAAGTGACCTTAAATTGTGTACCATAATGACAGAAAAATGGTAGGGGCTAAATATAAACCGCGCTGCCTGGAACTAACCACAAAGGGGGCCCACCAGCTGCACTAGTACCCTGCTTGCTACAGAGACTGCTGACAGCCAAAGCAAAACAAAAAGAGGACATGAATTTTCCAGTCCGGGGTAGTTATTGTCTGCTTAGGACTCTGGGCATGTTTCTCTTCCTGGTAGCGGGATTACAGCTGCTACTGAAGTGTGGAGGGGCCAGTGCTGTTGTGGTGGAGCTAGTGTGTGTGTGTCTAGGATTAATGCACAGACAAGAGGACTGCAGCCAACCCCCTAAAGCTAGTGTGTATGTGTGTGTGTTGGTTTGGTCTGAGTCAACAGTGTAAAACAGGGACAGAGCAGCCAACTTTCTCCTCAACAAATTGCCCAAACACTTGGAGAGAAAACACAGCTACTGAAAGTCGTTTGAACATAATGTGGAAGGAATAGGGGGTGTATAATCTATTGGTTGGGCTCACAATATAACCACACTCACAATAGATGTACTAAAAAAGATAAATGTTGTCTTGAGCAGTAAATTAGTCCAGGCATATATAGTTATTCACTGACCTAAGACAACTGTTAAACTATCACATAATTGGGCTTCTTTGTAATGTTTACTGGCTGGTTTAGCACAATATCTTGCAGCCTAAGGACCATTGGATACATTGAGACTTCACCTTGAGAACCTACAAAACAAGGTCCTTAATGGTGTCAGTTAAAACATCAACCCTGTTTTGCCTCAGCGTCCCGTAGAGGCATGCATTACACCCCTCAGTCGTGGGCTACTGCCTCTGCTGCTGGGGCTTTTGTTCCACTAGTAACACAAGCAGCCCACACAGCACTCACCCCAGTCTGAGCGGAGAGAGGGGGGAGGGTTATAGTCGGGACATCTGGAGTCTGGACCCCCGCCTTGACCTGTCCTGCGATAACTGCCTACTGTTCCCGTCTCCTCCCCCAAAACTGCAAAGCCTCATGGGATTAACCAATTCATATCGTGGTAAACAATACTGACCAGACACAAAAAACTCCCTATCTGTGAGGTGAACCTACTAAAATATTTATGAATTTGATATGCATACCCCGATCTCAGGGGAAAGCTGGCCTTTAACTGTGCATTTCTGTGCTTAATAGAGCTTGATGATGCTGGAGAGGCCAGTAAGTTACAGGATTCAGTTTCAAAACAAACACCAGTTGGCTCAGATCAGCAAAAAATATATTTCACAAGATTCAGGAATAACCTCAAATGGGAAGTTGCATCAAACGAGGGACGTGCCCTCACAAGTCCACTCCCCCAAAAAAGAAAAAAAACTAAATCTAAACCGAATTCGAAAGAAGAACAAAGCAGTGTAAACAGCCCAGGCCATCACCCCACCTTCCTCTGAAGGTTTTGTTTTGGCACAGTAACCAGTACACAATGTTCTCACTAAGAGCGTCCTCTGTAGGCAGCCAGAGTCAAAAAGAGAAATGGGGTGGATAGAGGCCTGCCTCCGCTCTGATTGGCTGAGACTACAAAAACAGAGGGGAAGTGGCTCTGTGCAGCGGCTAGTGTTGCATGCTTGAAAGAGAAAAGTGGAGCAGGAGCAAAACAACAAGACAGCGGACACCACAGCAGGAAATCAACAAAAAGACTAGACTTCTGTGCAAGGATGCAACAGAGCTAAATTTAACCCAGTTTAAATCAGAGCTGCTAATCCTTTATACTGGCGAGTCTTCAATGTTTCCATTCAAAAGCACATGGTCCCAATGAATTCAATTAATTTTATCACTGTTCACATCCTGGAGATAATAATGCAAATAGCAAGTGAGTCCTAAAGTCTTAACATGTCTATAAAGATCAGCATTCACAGCACTTATCAGACCTTAACACCCCAGCGTCATATCAGTGAGGCATTCACAGACTCCTGAGAGAGGAGATGACCTCACCAAAATCAAAGACTGTAAATACTGTCTCAAATAAACAAACGTGCAACAAAGACTTACCTTGACAGCGTACTCCTTGTTGGTGATGAGGTTGATGCAGGTTTGCACCCGGGCATAAGCGCCTTCTCCTAAAAGTTCTTCTTGTAGTCTGTACACATCTGCAGCACAACAGTTCAACAACATCAGAAACACAGCTACACAAACAATCACACATGAATTTAATAAGCTTATTTTACCCTCGAATCGTCCAGAGAAACTGTCTGTTGCCCGGCAACGCTTCTTCTTCTTGTTTCTCTTCTTGGCATCAGGGATGTCAATGGGCTGGCTGGAAGGCATGTCTGTGATGCAGCAGAGCAATATTATGATGAAGACAACAGCTCGCAAACAGAAATGTGGGTCACTCAAAGTTCAAACTCACCATGTCTTGGGGAGGGGTCAAAATTAAATGAGGAATCAATAAGATGGGATCCATTTTTAGTAAAGTCATCCGACTCAAAGGGATTTTGGCCCTAGAAGAAAAAACAAACAGTTTAGTATAGCATCTTATCAATGTGTTGTTTATCTGCTGATGTTAATGGTTAGCTTCAGCTGATTGCACTGCGTTGTATCTACTCTTTGCAACCATAAACTAATTTTTAATATCAATGAAAAATGTTGTAGATTAGAGCAAGGTCCATCAGTATCTCAAACAGATAAAATCCACACCCAATACACCTGCTGTCTTTACATAGTCTAGTAGTCCTGCTTTCATTAGCTGAGTTTAAACACGTGCAACAGGGTCACAAGGTGTGTTGTCAGCCATAAGATGTGAGAAAGCAACAGATGTGTTTATATTTAGCCAGGCCAAGTCTTCTCTCACACACGCTGACAAGTGTGATCTGTCTGGAGACATATCTTAGGTGCCATGAAAGGGCTGTGTGCACATTCATTATGTCTCACCTTGAATGAGCGGTGGAAGCCAGTGACTTCTGCAATCTTGTTTTGAACCATTTTCTTCGATTTTTGGGGCGATTTAGGTTGTGCGGCGGCAGTGGTCTGGAGATATCCAAATGCACTTCTCTAAAACAAGTGGATGTTTCAGAGAGAGTTGCAAGTGGTCACACTGCGCTGGATAGTCAGCTGCTGCGGCGCTTTAAACGGGAGCCCTGGGAGAACAATACAAACACTTCAACGTTAAAAGCCATACCTAAAGGCATTTCTCAGACACCCTCATGACACAAAACACTATTTGCTCGGTCTAGTTGTAAAAATAAGAGCATAGACTATAAAAAGATATGCTAATCTCTCACATGCTCGTCAAGTCATAAACAATGAGTGCCCACTGCAAACTCCTCATAACCTCGCCCAGTTAAGATTAGTTAGCACATGCAAAAGGTAGGTCGCCACGGACTGCATTTAGGTCAACAATATAGCTCCAAATCCATCAACTTTAAGACCCACAAGCATGTTTGTTATAGGCTATGAGCAATCAATCAGTGACCGCTATAAAAAAAACAGTTCCACTAAAAAGCAGCAAAATAACAGAAACAATACATAATGCTGCAATTATGACCCTGTCTGCTATTAAAACTAAACATTACAATAACAGAGCACATGTAGCGTTATGCTAAAATAGCCACAACGATGCTACAACGGACAAAACATTACACTGCGTAAAGTTTAACTGATTTATGTAACTAGCGTTTTAAATCATTAACCCACAGCAAAAAAGATGGCACATTGCACTTATTACATCCATTTACGTAGAACATAAGCAGCTTTAAAGTTTTAATTAATCAGCAAATAGGTAAAAATCCGTATAATAGCAACAACAGAAGCGTGTACCGTTTATCCAATTCGAACGCGCTGGTCGTTTTGCCAGATATCGAGAAATACGACGACAAACAAACAAGCTTCTCGACTCAGGTGCAATGCTAATGAAGTTTTTAAGTGTACTCACCCCGTTGTTAATGTAAGTACTCCAGTGTTAGCGTCGGTGTCTGACCCACAGCTAGGACAGCCGCAAAGGACGGTCAATGGGGGGATACGACAGATTATAAGTGCGTGGAAGGTAAGGAACAGACCGCGTAGGAGCTTTTATAACCTCCCAACTGACTCCGCCCATCTTTGTGCGTCAATGAGTCTGGACGCATCACGTGGGTTCTAGAAAGGGACGTTGCCGGAGTGTACCATTTCACCCTGCGACAACGTGGTCTAAGAGAAAAAGTAAAAAAGGTCGATTATTTTGCATCGGGGGAAACACGGCGATACATATAATCAATGTCTTAGTTAGTTAAAAGAGTTGAAACGTACATTAAAACACGTATGCACCCGGATTATAACGCCAAATCTTCAAAACATGAGTGAGGAGTGAGATGGTACGGTCCCAGCGTGTTCTGTTCGTTCTTAGGGCCCCTCCGCAGCACGTAGGCCTACGGGGTGAAATGGCGAGTACGTGCACGTCAGCACAGTCAGCACTAGGGTGACCAGATGAGACTGCCAAAATTTCGGGACGGGGGGGGGGGG